>JAUPFT010000011.1:22838289-22885789 GCA_036936625.1 Parnassius smintheus behrii | reverse complement strand
TTAGAAAAATATATTCAATACCGATTATTAAAACTCCATTAGACAAGTATCTCCCTCATCGAGAGATTATTTGCCATAGTGGCGATGCTTGACAGGCGTTTTGGCAAGCGCAATTTTTTATTATTTCCTTATTAGGATCAGTCTGGTATCTACCAACCTCCTCTTTCATTTCACTCTGTTGCGTCTTATGATTATATACGATGTGTCCCGAAACTCAACGTCAAGAGGGTACGGCGCGATAAGCCAGGTTGCACCTGTTCTAGCAAAAATAAAAATAAATTCCATGTTACTTGGTTAAGCGATAATATGTACACTTTTGAAAATGTTGAAAATCAACATCCTAGATCGGATATATAAGTGCTGTGATAACAAATTTCAAAATTTTTCGGTGTTTTTTTTAAATGTAATCCTAAATAACTATGTTGTTGATTGCAGTCACAAATCCAATAATTTATATTGTGAGTTTAACACAAAAAATAAAGTTTAATTAAGTCACGGCTAAAAACGAAACTTACTAACATATAATTTTGACGCCGTCTTTAAAAATAATGTACTAAACTACTAAATAATTAAAATATTGCCACTATAACTATACTATTTAATTATATATATATATATATATATATATATATATATATATATATATATAATTAATAATTTCAAAATGGTGCAACACAGCTAGTGTAGCCCTATCATCGTATTATAGCAAAAGTTAAGAATAAGGAAACACTAGCAAATATTTTAAAACATTTATTTATTCTTAAAACTAAATTAAATGTTCAAATTGTTTGCCTTCGGCACGAATACAGGCTCTGCATCGCCTCAGAAAAGATCTTTTTCACTAATCGTGCGTATCTCCTTGAGTTTATTTCCTCTGCTGTTTGAGCTATTTTGTGATTTCAAGTGCAGTTTATCTTTTATGCAGCTCAACTAAAATAAGACAAGTGTATTTAGGTACGGAAAACGAGGAGGCCATAAAATTGTACCAAGGTGTCCAATCCACCTACCGCGATATTCTGTGTTTAGATAGTTCCATACTGGTCGAGCATAATGCGCTGGGCAGCTATCTTGTTGAAACCACATATCCCGGTAGATGTTGAGTGGTACGTCTTCTAATAAATTCGGCACATGATTTTCTAAAAAGTTGAATTCAGTTGTCACCATTTAAGTTTTTAGCTCAAATGGTCCGATTAGAACTGTTTTTTGTCTAATTTGTCTGTTTAAAATTTCGGTCCACATATTCACTTTAAATTGGTATTGCGAGAGATCTTCACGTATTATATGTGGATTAACCATGTGTCAACGGTGTAGGTTATGTAAGTATCTTGTTAAGAAACTGCGGATTTTCACCATTTCTCGCTAACATTGTTCTACAAAAATTGATCTTGGGTCACGTCACGAGGTAGCTTATTTTGTACTCGTTGCACGTGGTACGGGTGATATTCGTATCGTTTTAAAATTCGATGAACAATACTTTTCGGTATTCCAGGGTCTCTTTCAATTGCACGTACTGAAGTGCTGGGTTCATTTTCATTTTAAACATTTTTTTATAGAATAAGGGCGACAAATGAGCACACAGTCCACCTGATACTAAGGGGATGCTTTGGCCCATAGACATCTACATTTATCCTCGATTAAGAATCAAAATACAGATGGGTTGTCACCCATCAGGACTAAGGTGGAATGTCTTGTTTCCAGTAAAAAAGGGTCTCCGGATCTCTACACTCACCATACGAAACCCAGCAGTATTAAGCTTCTATTCTACACTGGTATTCTGTGAGAGCGTGGTCCTTCCCCGGTCAAGTTGACCCATTCGCGCTGCAACCATAATATATCTGCAGCGTGACTTAACCACGTATAAAAATCTACGTCACTTTTACCACGTATAAAAATCTACGTCATCTTGTTTCGACGAGGTCTCTCTTCTGCCGTACGATCACTTGGCATTCGTCCTAGCGAATATGACTGCACACACGACACACTTCATCAATGTGCACCAGTCGTATTGACTGGTGCACATTGATGAACACGCGGTGATCTGGGTGACGTGCCGCATTTGTATATCTCTCCCGATACAATCTGGCTGCGGCAGAGACGTTACAATGGCATTCACCGTAGATAATATGCATGTTTGCATATATTTGCCCAGTATACACATACGGCGTTTTGGCAGAACAATAAATAATAAAGTCCCGGGAAACACAGCAAAAGTCGTCAATTCAAATGAGATATCAAGTCCAGGTAACAGAAGCTAAAGCTGTCAGTACGAAAGTTATACGATTGTGAGGAAATGCGCAGTAAACAAAGGTACGAAGCGTACTGAATGATAATAGTAGGGATGTTCGATGATTATCGATGTTCAACGATCATCGATGTTAAAAATAAAACATCGATGCCTAAAATCGATGTTGCCACATGTCAAACATCGATAGCAACGTCTATAATCGATTATATAAAGGTTATTTTTAAAAGCTGGCTCAACTCTTAATAGACAGAGAAACAGATTGAAATATACTTCTTTGTTACAATTACTATATCGTCGACTAAATATGCTAAATTGCTAACTCCCAACCATACTGCTTTCGAGGAAAAATAAAAAACTGATTTAAAAATAAAATACTCAAATAAGTGCAATAAACAAAGTCTAGTTTGGTAAAATTTTATTTTTTTCTTATTATTATATCAACATTTTTGAATTTATTTCAATTTAATTACACTTTGCGGCCTTAAATTGGAGTTAGCATATTTTACAATTGTGAATATTTTATTATGGCGATTAGTTTGGGAGTTATCAGATTTTAATAATTATAGTATTATTTGATTAAAACTACTTTTACGGATTTTATCGCGTTTAATTCACTTGATTTTTAAAATTAAGTAAATTAAACGCTATAAAATCCGTAAAAGTAGTTTTAATAAATGTGTAGTGTTCGCGTAAATATAAAATATGATAAAGTATTCTTATTAAAAACCAAGTAAAAATATGTAATATAGTTTTTAATACCGAAACAAATTCACAAAAATAAATTGAACATTATTAACACAAACAATATGGATTTTTAATCATGCGGTAAATTGTTGTAAAATTCTCTGAAATCTGCTGGCAGGACTTCTTTAATTTGTTGAAGGTCATCATATTTTCGAGCTTTAATTTTCAGTCTAGTTTGGTGCAAATTTTGCATTTCCTCAAAACTTTTTGCTGAAAAAGGGCTTTTTCTTTGGGGCAGGAGCATCCATGGCTCTTCAAACCGCAACTTATATGAAATTTCTCCCGATGAAGAATACATGAGTGCGCGAATATCGGTGACTTTAGGGTCTCCCGATGATCGTCCAGGGCGAATGCTTTTGTAGCTCGAAATATTACGGAAATCTTTGAAAAAAGTATGTTCCAAATACTTGACATCAAATGGATTATTGCGCGCAGACTCAATAATTTGAACATAGTCCGCAGGAACATTTATGATTCTATTACGCATTCTCCGTTCTATTAAAGAATGCATAGCATCCACTTCCATTTGTGTATGGCCGACTTCTAAATATTTCTGCTCGATGGTTATTTTGTTTTTAACTGCCATATTTAATAGCGCATTTGACATAGTCACATTGCGATTTTGATAACCACAGCCATCCGAATAAATAATAATACGTATATCTGTTTTGTTTTCCACTTTAGGTAGAATCTTTTTCTCAATAAAATATGTCCAAATAGAAGCAAACTCATCTGCATTAAGCCCCCCTTCCGTTTCATTCCATACAAAACAATAGCCATCTTTGCTAATATTATTATAAAAGCACAGATTATGCACTTGAAGCTTTGTTTTGTAGTACAATGTGTTGACATTTGACTTAGGTGCCATTAAAACTGCTTGAAGATCTACTGTGAATACAAGACTATTATTCGCTTTATCTGTTTGTTTTTCTTTCCTAGCTTCTTCTTTTTTCAATACATGTAATTGATAATCATGTTCTTCCATTGTCCCAGCCTTATATCTTGCACATATTTCACATTCGTCCTTTTTGGGTCTAAACAAACAAAGATTTCTCGATGACATAAACTCACAGAAAGTAGTTATAGATAGCGGTTGTATGAGGTGCGATTTGCACCAGTCAGATACGTAAAACTTATATAAATCCATTTTTGTTTTCCAATCAGTTTGCAGATATTTTTTGGAAGATGAAGCCCGACAGTAATGAGATTCCATTGTTGGTAGAGAGTCGAAAAAATCAGCCATTGATTTTTGCCTGTTTACAAAAGGGTTAACTCTATCTCTGTCAACTCTAAGTTGACTAGGAATGCAAGTATTATCTTTAATTCTATCTTTCCAAGCAATAACAGTCATTCTTCCAATGCCCAAAGTATTTAAATACATAGTTTTGCAAACTCTTACATAACTACCATCAGCTGTTTTTAAATTATACTTGAATGACTGAGCTCGTCGAGAACTATCAGACAGTTTTCGATCCCTATGACGTTTTGTTGGAGCTGATTGAACAGTATCATTAACAAATATTTTCTTCTCTCCCCATGTATATGTTTTCCAAAATTGGTTGAATAGTTTCATTCTTTCTTCATCTTTTATAATGCCACACTTGATTATGCCTGTTTTTCTGCTACATTTGCATCTGTCTTTTAAACGCTTTGGTTCTCTTAAACTTTCATAGACACATTTAGATTTTTTTTTAATTTTGCCATAATATTGAGAGCCTTTTTCGCGCAATTTTTTATTTTTTTCTGCAAACCAAGTATTTTTATTTACTTGAGTTCGTCTTTTTCTGAATTTACTCTTCTCAGGCAAGGAAGTATCGCTATCGTTTTCTGAACTTGATGAGTATGGAACTAATTTAGGATCGCCAAAATTATCACTAAAATTGGATATTAAATCGCAGTTTTCTATATAAGTATCATTAAAATTTTTCGGCATCGATGAATCGTAAACCCTAACATTATCACAAATTTTTAAAGAATGTGTATTGCTAATTATGTTTGCATTTTCACTAGGTACGTCAAATGTAGTAAAAAAATCAGGAACATCAACTATTTCAATCTGTGCATTTTCTACTAGCGAGTAATGTTCAATGTAATCTTCCAACGGTACATTTAAACTAGATTCAGTAGGATTGTCCATCATATTGATAACATTGTTTAATGTATTCGTGTATCTACTATTCTGATCAGCATCAAAATTATTGTTAATAATGGTATTTCCCTTATTAAGCAATAATTCTTGCCGCGTAGTAAGAGAGTCGCCATGTTGTTCTGTATTAAGAGCTAAATTGATAAGCTTCCTAGCCCTATCTGAAGCCATCTGTGGATAAAACAAAAGCAAAATAAGCCACCACATCAAGCATAGCACATAAATAATTGATACATGCGAAAATTGAACCCAAAACCTATGGTTTAAATATCTTTATCGTTACTATTGTGCCGTCGAACATCATTACAAAACCAAAAACTAATTTTAAAATAAAGCTTTAAAATACTAAAACAAAGTTATAAAACTCTTATGTAAAAAATAAAAATATCCAACTCCTAAACAATATATGAAATAGTAAGAAATGAATTATGCTAACTCCTTTATCATACAAGTTTACATTTCATTTGTACTTTCGTATCAATTTTGCTTAGATATGTGTATCAGAACTATAAATAAATTATAGAATAATACTTACATTTTACAAAAAAATACAGTCACGTGTAAAGCTTCAAAAAAACCTTATTTTTTTAGAATTAAACTCTCGGAAACACTGATAGTACTGCTCACACTGCTAGAAGATGGCGTCGAATGGCGGGAGTTAACATGATTTCCCGCGTGATTTGACAGGCGTGGAGTTAGCATAAAAGATTGAGGCGCGAAATCTATAACCTGGGTTTAATTTGCGTATTAAGCATATTTGACGATTATGCGCTATTTTTTTCTCTTTCGTTTGATACCAAAAAGTCAATTTAGCCTAAAATGGAGTTAGCAACTTAGAACTTTTAGCCGAGGATATTTTAATCAAGAGCAAAAAATATTGGACTGTATAACAAATTAACTAAATATTTGTTAACTTCTTCCAATTTTTTTTAATTACTGTTTTAAACTAAGTACAAGTACATTGTTTATTAGTTTCTTTTATTATATTAATAATAAACCATTAACAACATGATGTCTATTTTTATTCACCTAATTCTAACCAATTAAATGCATGTGCAAAAAACATCGATAATGTTCAACATAGATGTTTTGATTAGGATAAACACAACACATCGATGTTAAGCTATCGATGCCAACATCAATGTCATAATCGATGTTCTGCAACATTGATCATCCCTAGATAATAAGCAATAATCAATTTCACTATCACGAAAATACTCGCTTATACCCCTATTACACAACTCTGAATCAGGGTGCCTATGCCCTGATTAACTTTTTGAATCGTAATATCTCAGAAACGGTGGCTCGAAGGAAAAAAATATTAAAACATTTTTTGTAGATAATTTTATGATCTACAACTTTTGTCAAAAGTATTTTTATGATAAAACTTAGCGTTTTGCCGAAAATCGTGAAAAACTATTTTTTGACCTTTGACCTTGTATAAAAAATTTCCATACACAGGAATGGTGGGGAACTTCAAAATTTTTTTATTATTATATTTTTAACAATTTTACCGATTATCAGCTTGTTGTAAAGTTATGCATCACCGAATGTCTAGATTGACCGGACTTCATGAAGAGGAATAAAATCGAATTGCGTTCTAAAACCGTAATTTTATTTTTCCATTAGTCAAACAGATTCCTGATGTTTAGTTATAAAATCGGTTAGAATTAGTTGAGCGGGTTGATTAGAATTCAAAGAAGAACTCTACAATTTACAGCAAAAATTTTCTTCAAAAATATAAATGAAAAAGCAGAATAAAAACAATTTTATTAAAAGGAGCTATTTCCTTCATTGTTTGTACCAGTAAGTATAATATTGTTAGAGTAAAACTTCAAAAATTTAATTTCATAGACTTAAGGTAAAAATAGAGAAAATAGAGATTTTTATACATTACAAAACAGTAATTTAATAAAAATAAAAATTTTATTTTTATTTTTGCTAGAACTAATACAACCTAGCTTATCGTGCCGTACCCTCTTGACGTTGAGTTTCGGGTCATTCTGTATATAGTCCTATTTCATTCATATTTAACTATCAATGAAGTAGTTTAATTCATACAGCCTATTAAAAGTCCTCTGCGGATTGGCTACCACAGTTCTATCTCCAGATATTGTCAGGAAGATACTCTGTTTTCTCTTACGGCATCCACGGGACATTATGGAGTACCTAATAGAAATATTCTTACGCCGTTACTACACGGCACAAAGAAATATAATGTTTTAGAAAAATATAATGGTGATATTAAATAACATTTATTTATTACTACTACACAGTACTGTACTAAGTTTTACTAGTACACAGGGTTGTTTTGCAATTATCGGCCAAATTTCCAGAGATGGTTCAGAATAAGTAATATAGACAAATGGTGAAGAAAAATTAATTGAAAAATCTGAAACATTCTGTCCTTTTTATCTTTTAAATTCAAAATGCGTGGTAATGCTTTATTTTAACTGATTTTACTGCCCACGCACACATTCGGGGTCAATCGCCAAAAACATAGTGAATTGAATTGAAACGTAGTTGTTACCCATAAATCACGTTCAATTTGCGATCATTTTAAATAAAAGTAGTAGACTTATTTACTCGTATTATTAAAAACTGCAATAACGGTATATAATTTTTTATATATTTAAACTTAAGTTTAAATTTGGCTACTCTTTTTAAAATAACACTACCTATATAATATGCCTTAAAAGTTTTGAAGCGGTACTTGTATCATTGAGCTATTATGTACTACGTACTAGAGGCGACACTGCATTCAGCTACTCTGTTCCACTCAACTGCGGTGCATACACCGCACTTTAATCAGTCACGCGCTAGGCGTTTATAGAGTTGTCACGTGTTGTGTTGATTTAAAAAAAATCTCTTGATAAAAATATGCCGTCTTGTGTACTTAGATATTGCACAAATAATTCAAGAAATGACAGTAAAAACCGAGGAATTTCTTTTCATTGTTTAATGGGTGTTTCGCGTATTTCGTGCAAATTCCACGACATTTGTAAATGTCAAATTTATTGCCGAATAACTTCGTTTTTTCCCCCCAATATCTTTAATATCCATAAAATCCTTCAACTTTTTGTGGTTTCTACCTTCCTTGTATAGATAACAATAAAATTACTATCATATCAAAAATCGTAATGAAACGGTAATGAGAACGTCAAGGAAGGGAATGATATTGAGTAGTTAAGTTAAATGATAGGGATGATGAGGGATTTTCATCGTAGACGTTGCAACTTAAGCTTTCTAAAACACCCGTCCTGTTAGATTGTTTTAGTATTTTATTTGTATTAAGACATTTATCAACAAATCGACATTAATATGAACTTTGCAAGCACACGTATTTCTACTGGACTCCTTTGGGTATAAAACCCATAATGGGCGATATTTGCAAAATCTTTGATACGTTACTTGGACAAATTAGTCAATGTGTCCGTTAAGTATCTTTTCTGCTTCCTTATTTGGTTTTTAGTTATATATTTTTTTTTATCAGCTGCAATTCTAGTCATCTCCACATCGTTAAAAAACTCCAAAATTAGTTGCTCTTTCAAGTTTTCATTTTTAGCTGTCTTATTTTCTTTTTTATCTCTTACTGTAAATATTTTTGTT
Organism: Parnassius smintheus behrii; assembly: GCA_036936625.1. NCBI lineage: Eukaryota > Metazoa > Arthropoda > Insecta > Lepidoptera > Papilionidae > Parnassius > Parnassius smintheus. The sequence goes on along the minus strand of JAUPFT010000011.1, from coordinate 22,877,045 downwards.
TGTGTCAAGAGTTTATATTTTTTAAACTTTCCTTTTTCGTCATAACCACATTAGAGAATTCTTTCTTATCCTTTTTTCTCAAGCACTTGTACCCTTCTCCAACACTTCTTGAAAGTATTTCACCAATTATTAGTCGCTCTTTAATTTCTTCACGCTTTTGTGTATTAACATTTTCTACTAGTTGTTCTATTTTTCTTCAGTCGATATATTTTCATTTTTCTTCTTATTTTTCATTATTATATACAACATTTTTCTGATGCCATCTTTCTGTTTCTTCGTTTTTTCTATTTCATGTTTCGAAATGCCTATTTCTTTTTTATGTAGGTATCAAACCTTTCTCTGAAGAGTATTTTCTTTAAGCACCCTTGAGAAGAATTACTATTACCGTAATCCAAACGATTTAGATATGAATTAGGTATGAGGCTTAGAGCTGATTGAGTGAGAGGATCTTGTTCAGCTGGATGTACTTCTTTGTCACTATTTGGCGGAGCTTTATCTATTAACAACTGTTGAATAGCTTTCTCTTTCTTTTTTCTTTCATAATGACGTTTTGAATTAACTCTTCACTTCTTCCTCTAAACTCTCAATTGTCTAGGTGTCATATCTTTTGCGCTACCTACTTATTGTTTTCTGTTCTTTTCTTTTAAGGTATCTTGCTCTTTCTTTTGCCTTCAAATCTGCATACTTTCAGGATCTTCCTTAACTTCTGCATACTTTCTTTGTTTTTGTAATCAATCGCACTCTCGTTTCTGCTCTAATGTTTGTCTGGCTTTCTTTGGCATTATTAGTTCTTAATAATCTGTAACAACACATTATATGATATTGCTCGTATTCATCATATCAAGCTCATCCTTAATAACTAAAGTAATAAAAAGTACAGTCACAAGGTTAGCTTGTGAGTTTACTATTTGTAAACAAACTTAAAGCGACATCAAAAAACAAAGTAAAAACTATTAATTCTTTATTTTACTATGAATTAAACTATTATTATAACTGTATTTTAGTAGTATTATTGTGAAAAAAAATCTCAACTACGGGTTGGACTAGAACTCGCGACCACACGGTTTGTAATGTAATAATGCACTTCAATAAATAATAATAAATTGACGTAAAATTGATTATAATTGTCATCGTTTTGACCTCATCACCATCGCTAAAAAAACGACGGTAAACGAAGGGAGTGAGGACGTAGGTAATGAGGTTTTTATTCTTATCTAATTGTTTCGTAAAAAATATCAAAATTACGAATCTCGTGCTTACTTTAAATTACGGCGGTAATCAATAGAATTAATAATTAACTACATATGAAACAAAATCATTAATACTCACTTAATAATATGGACGAAAGGAAAGAGGACGATTCTAGAATAATCACCTCACGCGAAACTTTACACGTAAATATTTTTTTTCCAAGAACAGGCGTGAACTTTCTACGATGTTTGTTGGCTGGCTGAGACTTGTGCGGAGCGCGGCATGGTGGTATAGTGACATTCACGCCAATACGCGGACTATAATTTAGATTTTCACTAAAACCGATGGTAATCAGAAATTTTTTTTGATAAACATTTATGAAATAAAATTTCTTTATATTGTGGGGTTATCGTTATTTATTTTAAGTGTAAACGTTGTGTTTTTTAATAAAGTTTCATAATATGGTTATTTTTTATATTTAATGTTTATATTTTTGGTGAAAAATACAAATTTTTTTAGGAGAGTAGTAAATGGACACCGAAGATAATGAGAATTATTGAAGTTTTTTATTTATCTTTAATTTATTACGTTATTTTTATCCGTAAATATTACATGCATGTAAGCATAACCACCTTACATTTGATTTCCTTTATAAAAAAGTAGATATTTAATAAAAAAATGAAGACTTTTCTCCTGGACGTGTAATGTGCACGAAAAATGAGAAACACCCTAATAAGATACTTAATCAATAAAAAAGTATGATGTATTAATAATAACACAAATAATTCCTAAGACGCCATCTCGTGTGAGGGAATATAGATTATGAAATTAATATGTTACATTTCTGTGCGTACTTAAGTATAGGACGAATATATTATTATACACATTTTTTTTTTGTAGAAACGTATATAATTATTATAATTTGGCAAAATCTTTCATTTTTAAATCTGCTTATTATTTTATTTTATTTTCTTTTTACAACGACTTTTATTCAAATTTAAATGAATATATTTGTAATTTAAATGTTATGTTAATAAGTTTTGTTAAACATACATTTAATATGTTTTTTATATTTGACTTAGATACCTTTTAAAATATTCAGATCAAAATATTATTAAAATGTAATTGTGATATAATATCATGTAATATTATATTAAATTATTATTAATCCTAAGAAAACTCAGGTCATTGTCATCGGTAGTTCTAGAATAATTGGTAAAATTGACTGGTCTTCCCTACCCCCTATTATACTAGACTGCACTCTAATCCCTTACAGTAACAAGGTTAAAAACCTGGGGTTGTATCTTGACTCCTGTATGTCTTGGACCTCACAGGTTAATGAGGTCAGTCGAAAAATGTTTGCTGCGTTAAGCTCTTTACGTAGATTACGTAATTTCCTTCCCACAGCAACTAAAGTTACGCTCGCCCAGTCTCTACTTCTGCCTTGATCCTTCGCAAATATGATCATATCTCCGAATTTCTCAAACAGCTCAAATGGCTCCCGATCCGCCTTCGCAGGAATACTCACATTCTCTCCGCGTTGTATAGTGTGCTGTTTAATCCTTCTACTCCTCTTTATTTAAAAAACCGTTTCCAGTATCTTTCTCTTACCCATAATCGGTTCCTTCGATCCTCCGTCAATCTTTCTCTCTCTACACCTTTGCACTCTTCTTCCTTTTTCAAGAAATCCTTCACCGTAACCGCTGTGCGATTGTGGAACTCCTTACCTCTCCATATTCGTCGTGCTAAATCTCTTCACTCTTTCAAAATTCTTGTTAAATAGTATTATTTAGAACGCTATTAGATAAATGACTTTACCTTTCTCTTACTCTTTTCATTTAATCTATTATATGATATTTTATATATAACTTTCACTTACTTTTATTTGTATGTATTATTGTGTTTTTTATTATTATTTTGTATGCCCCCCTCTATTTGTAACTTTTGTTTGCATCATTCATCTACGCAAAGGTTGTCTGGAAGAAATCACTTTCAGTGATAAGACCGCCTATTGTACATACTTTAATTAGTTTTAACTATATTGATGTTTCTGTATTGTGGTGTACAAAAAAGAATAAATAAATAAATAAAATAAATAAATAAGCAAATATAATATACAAAACAAATGACCAAATTTAAATATTACTCTCTATATAATTTACCTATTTAACAATACAATCTACTATTACCTACGGGTCATAGATCTACCTACGTTTATTCTATGATAAAAAAACAACCACGCGAACACAGAGTAGCACACATTTTTTGTTTGAAATAGCTGTTCTAGTACGTAAGTACATATAACTTCAATGACTTGTATTGAATATTTTATTGCTAGAGGATTATTGTGCATGCAGGTTCAGAAAATGGAGTATTGAAGGGTGCAGAGTTGATTTTTAAGGCCAAAACCCAAAAAGGCAATTACCATTATAAAGTCAATAGGCAAAATTTTCTAATATTGAGGAAAAATTAATCCCAAACATACTTCCAAATAGCAACTTGGCTGAACAGCGATTGTGAAAGCGATAGCTGCTCCGATTTTAAAAATGATTATGAAGATAACTGTCCAGAATCAAAGTGTTCTCAGACGATACTGGTGAAGGTTCAAGTAGCAGAATTTAATTTTCAAAGATTACTATATTGAAAAAATAAATGTCTATAGAGTTATGGTTACGTTGTACGTGGTAGAGCTATGCTGCAGCTATATTTCTTGTATAGCTGTAGCATAAATGGGTCGGCTCGACTGGGGAAGAACCACGCTCTAACAGAATACCAGCGTAAAATCTATTTTGACCATACGAAACACAGCAGCATTAAGCTTCTGTCTGTTGTTTCGTACGGTCAGTGTAGAGAATCGAAGACACATTTTGCTGGAAACCAGGTATTCCATCTTAGTGCTCACTGGTGAAAAGGAACTGGATTTTGATTTATAGTTGGTTACAGATGTAGATGTCTATGTGTCACCGCAACCACGTACAATCAGGTGAACCGTGTGGTCTTTTGTCACTCTATCCTATAAAAAAAGAGTTTCTTGTCTGTCTGTCCTATTTGAAATACATGTTTTCTTGACTGTTAATTAAATTAATATAAACTTAATTTAAGAAATACATTGTTTTATTATAGTCTTCGTGAATAATTTACTAATCTATACTTCTAAATAATTCAATTTTATCCAAGGGAAGCCAGTGCGGTCACTGGTTAAAAATGTTATTTTAAAAATAATGTGCCAACTTTCGTACATAATTCTATTCAAATATTTTTCCATTATTAGAAAATTCCTAACTTCTTGAATAATATACCTAACGTTTTAATTAACCCAATAATAACGATATAATGTTATTAGCGGGTTTTCTTTATTTGTATTGTGCATGTTGCCGGTACGGGCTCGATGAGCCGCCATATATAATCCCATTCTTTATCCGTACGGGCTATAAGTGCTTTCCGACGTAAACGGGTAAAACACTGTCAACTTCCTGACTGCTGTCTCTTACTCATAACCAATCATATCTTCTATAATTTTGGGACGACAACTGAAGAGTAGGAGTACCGAACGAGAAGTGTAAAAACCGGTGCCAGCTCCGGAGTACACGTTCTCAGCACAATCGGGGTTGTGTTTCGTCGTCGTTCGTTGGACAGGCATATTAAGACTGCCTTTAAAAGATTGGTACTTAAACAATTTTGAATGACACCAGATATTAGTTACTATGGTCCTAAGCACCTATCACACTTTATTTCCACACGTCCCGGTTTAATTGAGACAGAATGCCAAAAGGCATTAAGTTCCTCATTTATAATTATTTTTAGTAAGATGCAAAATAAGTTGTAAACAAATAAATAAATAAAAATAACGAACTTATTTTGGATACGTTACGAGGCGTCCATATAAATCGACAATTGCGAGTTCCACGCGGTAGACGAGTAGTCAAGATGCGATACTAACGAATTATACGAACCTAAAAATTGTAGTAGTAATTTTGAACTTGTCAATTGCATACTTCGCCTATTTAAATTAATATTTCTTTCACTGTTTATACGTGGTAGAGCCATGCTGCAGCTATATTAGTAATATAGGTGTAGCACGAATGGGTCGGCTCGACCGGGGAAGGACCACGCTCTCACAGAATACCAGCGTAAAATAGTAGCTTAATTCTGTTGTGTTTCGTCGTCGTTCGGTCTCCGGTTCTCTACACTTACCATAGTGTAGAGAACCGGAGACCCTGTTAACTGGAAAAGAGGCATTCCATCTTAGTCCTAACAGGTGACAACGCATCTGTATTTTGATTTGTAATCGAGGATAGATGTAGATGTCTATGGGCCGCAGCAACCACTTACCATCAGGTGGACTATGTGCTCGTTTGTCACCCTATCCAATAAAAAAAGAAAAAAAAACTGTGATAGAAAATTATCGTAAATGAAATTAATTATCTAGTCGTGGTAGCTCTTGTCGTAAATTTTGCAGTCCTCGGTCAACCGGGGTTCTATCACCACCGGCACCAATGAAATAATTATTGTTTACTGGAATTTTAAGCGCTGATTTTCTTTTATAAAATGAAAGAATACATTGCTAGAAAATCTACATGTGTCATGAATAAAAATATGTGCGGTCTTAATGCTCCATAAACTAGAAATAGGAGAAGGTATGTTCCTAGAAGTGATACGAATGTAATATAGGCTGTAAAAATTTACTTTTTAACTTTTTGTATTGTTTGGAAATAAAAGACATAGGTATATGTTTTGTCAGCCATAAATTTGAACTTCACAGTTTGATCAACAAAATATGAAGAGAAAGATTTTCAAAAACCATAATATGTTAATAAAGCAATACATTTATCAGTACCTATTAAAAGTACATTTTATTTAAATTCAAAACTGATAGTTGAAAAAAAACTTTATCCAATCGGTTCTAACAAAATTACTACTTAACAAAATTTAGCATATTACTTAAACCCATAAAAACTGTTTCTAAAGTTGTAGATAAATAATTATACAAAATTCTAAAACAATGCATTAAACTTTGAACTTCCTACAATAGTACCTAACACTTAATTTAAATAACTCATGTTTAATTTTTTTTAAATATATTTAATATTTACCCATGAGAAACCGATGCATCCTATTCCTGCAGACAGCATATCACCGAGGATTGATGGATATGCGTTTCCAGATGGAAAATATGCATGGAAACGTGGATGCTGCCAATGTGTTACTCCTGGCATTATCTTATTCTCGACGTCGCACATAACATCATCCCAGGACTCTGGATACTCGGGCGCCTCAGATGGCAGAGCAGCGCGTAGGTACCCTGGCTCAACAGACGGTGTAACACGGCGTGAACGTATCGTCGTCATATAAGTGCAGATGTAATCCACCATTTCTTTACCACGTACGCGAAACTCTTCTACATCCATTGTGGACTTTCGAAAAAGGGGCTATTAACTTTGGAAAAAAAATACAATGTATGGATAATTTGTGAAAGGGGCAAGATTTGTCCACGGTGTCAGCGGCGCGACGAACTCTGGCTGACTCGACCGCTACGCAGCCAGCATCCGCTGGTCGAGATCTGGGCGGTAAAACTTGGAGAGGGCGCCACCGCGTGTGTTAGTCCGCGCTTAGATAAGGGGTTAAGTAAAGAAACGAGCATAGCGACTTAATATTTATGTGAAGGTCGTTATTATTTAGTTTATTGTTAAAAAAAAGTTCAAGGAAGGCACAGCAAGGTGGTAGGTATACGAGTATAATATACTTAATGAAAATAAATGATGAGTTATTAAAATAATTTATGAAAATACAATAATTATCTACATTAGGTTTATTCTTTTATAAAATTTCTAGTTTGTCTATAATTACGATACCAGATAATGTAAATTCAACCTAAGTGTTTTATTTACAATTTATATTATTAAATTTAAATGGGCGAATAATATAAATGCGTGAAATATGCGTAAATGCGTAAAATATGCGTAAATGAGTAAAATATCCGTGCTAAAATTGAACATTAAACACTCTAATTAAGTATAATCTAAATTATCAACATAAATTTAAACTATTGTAATAATATTTATAGTATTCAACAAATTTATCAAGTAGCATTTAATAAAAGTAAAAACACAAGAAGCATTTATAAATACTTATGTGTTAACTTGTTGGTTGTAAGCGGGACTGGTCATCACGTGGTCCCGGTTTCAAGCTGAATTCTCAAGAGTCTTCAATGTTTCATTCCGGTACCTTAGAAAATACATAAAGGCGTTGCGGCCGATTCAGCGCTTGATCGGATCGTATCGGATTGCCGTCACTATGAGATTGAAAAAATCCCACACACTTCTTGCACTATAATCCTATCCTGCGCGGAAACAGAAACAGAAACTTTTTTATTCAATATAGATCGTAAACAATATTTATTGAAAGTCACTTTATTCATTTGTCACTGGTTCGCAAAAAACTTTCTTTTAAATAATAGCTTACAATCATGTACGTTACAATTAATAACACAAAACAAATTAGAAGTAGCTTGGTAACGATCACCCTTCCCAAGGGTGATTTGGAAAGGTTATTAGTATCCATAAATTCCTTAATATTATGATAACCCTTTTAATACAAACTTAATTTAATAAAGTTTTTGAACTTTATGTATGTCAAATTTTGAATATTTTCTGGGATTTTATAGTAAAAGCGTATACACCCCAAGAGTGAATTAGATACTGACTCGGTGGAGTCGAGTAACTGGTACTACTAGCTTGTGTCTGTTCCTAGTATTTACAGAATGAATATCACTTATTTTTGCAAAACTATTATTATTTTTGTGTATGTACATTACATTTTCATAAATGTATTGAGAGGCCAGAGTTAATATATTAATTTCCTTAAAATTTTGTCTGAGCGACTCTTTTGGTTTTAAATCATATATTGCTCTAACTGTATTAATTTGTAAAGAAAAGGTTTTTTGACGTTTGAAAGGTACTATATTTATAATATGGCTATAAAGTCTTAGTCCGCGCCCGCTTCCGCTAGTCAGTCAGGCACAATGAGTCACTTTTGCCCGCCCCCAACGCCACTTCATTCAGTCAGAGTCAGCTGAACGTTTTTCTCGTTACATCAAAATGAGAACTTTTATATTTTTCAATTTTCGAACTGAATTATTCATAAAAATAATACTCATTATAAACTATAACATATTATTATAGTATCGAATGTACTGATATTACTGTGTAGGGGCGGTGCAAGAATACCCACTACCCCATATGATCCCGTGGGTGTCGTAAGAGGCGACAGGGGGAAACAAATCACGAGATGGGCAGCTGCGTCTTCTTTATAATCACTAAAAATAAAAAACTTTGTTGGTCAACCCGCTTGACAAGCGTGACAACTATGACAAATATCCCCTATGAGGCCATCTATGGGCGGGGGGCTAGTTTCAGCAGTGGACTTTAATAGGTTGTAACAGTAACGGTAACCCGAAGACCACCTTAGTAAAATCATTTGAAGACGGTTTAAATATTAAAAGATAATTTAATTGATAGAATCAGGCGTTACTTTGCGGAAATCCATTATAATAAAGATATTAATAGTTATTTTGCAACCATATTCAATTTAGCGGTTCATCATCATCATCATCATTACAGCCCTTCACAAGTCCACTGCTGAACATAGGCCTCCCCCAAGTAACGCCACAAAGCAGGGTCCTGAGCCACCTGCATCCATCGACTTCCTGCATTTCTTACCAATTGATTGTTAAAGTTAATGTCCCATTTCTGGATACAGGCCTTCTCTCATTTCTGAGAGGGTTTTAGGGGTAAGGAAATCCGCCGCGCTGCCCCAATACGTGTTGGCGAACTTCAAATGCCATCGAAATTATTTTTTGTCGTATTTCTTAGATATGCAGGTTTTCTCACTATGTTTTAATTCGCTGCCAAGTACGTGGTAAATTAGCACTTAAAATTGTAATTGACAATTTCAATGGTGCCGACGGGGATCGAACCGATCGAGTTACTAGCGTACTGTGAATTTCATAGCGAGTGCTTATCCCCGGAGCTAGCACGGCTCACTTTAATTACACAAATCATTGACTTATATATTACTATACGCTAGTAATATATAAGTCAATGACACAAATTGAATATTCTTATATACAATTTGACTTGTCACCGTGTTGACTTACTATTATTTTTTGACATAAATAAATTTATTTTTAATTATATTCTGACAAGAGATATTATGTTTCTACCAAAAAACTTCTTAGAATGTTATGGCTAAATTACTAGCGTATATTAACATTGCTAAATGTTTGGCAAATAATGTTTTAGACGTAAATTATGAATTTAACATATCAAAAAATTGTCAGCAGACTGTATTAAGCTAACGACGACGACAATTGCAAAGCCCAACAAATATATTATGTATATATTATATATTATACATCAAAATATCAATATAATACAAACAAATATTTAGAATTAAATTTATTTTTGAATAAATCTTATATAGACATAATATGTGAAAACTGGCAGCGATCACCGATGGTGACAGGCACACTGAACCTAAATGCTAAGTTGGAGAGGTCACGTCTAATGAAAGCAACTCCGTCCTCCTCGTGCTGTAATCCAAAGTCCCGAAAATTTTCTCGTCTTTGACTTCGAAATTTTGTCGAGCTCGAGTTACAAAACCGTTTTCAGTGTCTAGAAGACTGCAATGACGATATGCATGACAAGATCGTGGAACTCTTTATGCGGTCGGAGCTAAGTTCTGCAAGATTAGTCGCAAAAGAACAAAAACTCTTCGATCAATATGCTTTATTTCCTGCAGACATTATAAGAAAATAGACCGAATGTCATGCAGAACTATTAACCTGTCAATAAAATAAAATAAAATACCATTCTGCATTATTATTATAGAATCAAATGAACCCGACACTTTTTATAACCGATTAAATAACACAATTAAAAGTGACTTCTTTTATTTCCCGACGTTTCGGGTACTTTATAGCACCCATGTTCAGGGGAGGAGGGGTATAAATAGTTTCGTTCAACGTGTAGTGTTCGTGTAAATATAAGAAATCAATAAAAAATTAAAGTAAATTTGTGAAAGCATTTAAAGCTAAAAATTTCGTCAAAAAATTAGCTTTAAATTGAATGCATCGGCTACAATAAGGACACAATATAAAAGCAGAAATAGATTATATAGGTTGTACGTGGTAGAGCCATGCTGCAGTTATATTAGTAGTATAGTTGTAGCTTGTAGCAGTAGTTGAATGGGTCGGCTCGACCGGGGATAGACCACGCTCTCACAGAATACCAGGGTGAAATGGTAGCTTGATGCTGCTGTGTTTCGTATGGTAAGTGTAGAGAACCGGAGACCCTTTTTACTGGAAATGAGGCATTCCATCTTAGTCCTCACGGGTGACAACGCATCTGCATTTTGATTCGTAATCGAAGATAAATGTAGATGTCCATGGGCCACAGCAACCACTTACCATCAGGTGGACTGTGGGTTCGTTTGTCACCCTATCCTAAAAAAAAATACGAACTTCTTGACGTAAAGGCAAATAAAAAATGTGACAGTTTCAAAATCTACGTAAAAATCTTAACATAAGTAAAATAATTAAAAATTCGAATAACCCAATAAATAAGAAAACCGGTAAAACGAAACCAATTGAAAAGTTGTTTGAAGACTGATGACCGCTTAATTAATTCTAACTTTGATGTTACAAACGCGTTAAGTTATTTCTTTGCTTATATTTCCAGTGCCACAACAGAATTGCTATAAAATCATCTTGTTCAGATGTTATACAAGTAGGTACTGCAAGCCTATGGGGCAAAAAGTACACAAACAAAATTGTAATATTTTTTAATCTTTAAAAATAGAGAAAACTGAGGGCTAAATAGTTTGGAGAACCGACAACCGATGGGGAAGTAAGGTTCTCGCGCGGCAGCCTCGTATCCGTAGGTGAAGTGTAAGGCTGCCCCTACTAGATGGAGTAACGACCTGGTAAGACATACGGAAAGTCGATGAATGCAGATGGCTCAGGACCATGCTTTTTTGATTCCTTGGTCCTCCATTCCATTGACCTATATTCAGCAGTGGAATTCGGAAGGGCGTTACATACGATATAAATATAGTTAGAAGATTTTTTTATAGAATAAGGATTACAAAGGAAAACACAGTCCACCTGATGGTAAGTGGATGCTGAGGCCCGTAGATATCTCTAGCAATCTTCAATTAGTAATTAAAATGCAGAGATGCGTTATCCCTCTGAGGACTAAGATGGAATCAATCGTTTCCAGTAAAATGAGTCTCCGGCGTCCGACTGCTCTTCAGTCAGTCAGTCAGCGTGGACTTTCATGGGTTGAGTCGAATCATTCGTGCTACAACTATAATATAATGAATGTTTGCATATGAAATGTTTTTTTTGATAATTTTATTTGGGACCCCCTTACGCATATGCGTAATATGCAGCAATATTTATTAATTATGGTTACCCTACATTTTTTTTGAACATAAATCTCGAAAACTAAATGCTTATACTTACCCTTACGCATATGCATAAGTTCAGCAATATTTATTTATTATGATTATCCTACATTTTTTTGTACTTAAGTAATACGTAAGTCTCGAAAACTATATGCTTATATTTGTAATTCTAATTTAAAAAATTCTAATTGATCTCTATAGAAAATATGATGTGATATTCTTTTGGAATATTGTGCGTTTTTATAAATATGTGGGTTCGCACGGACTATTTTTTTCAATAATATTGTTTTTAATTCGTTTATGAAAAAAAAGATTTGATACAAGTGTGTCAAGAATATAAAAGTAATTTTTTAATATAAATTAAGGTCTGCAATATTCATATTATGTGCCATATTATGTCAGAGTGTGCTGTGCTGCCCTAATACGTGAAGGTGGACATCACATCATGACCGAAATACATACATATCGTGAGACCTGCAAGTTACATCATGATATTCTTCGTCTCCGCTTAGCATAAGATGGCAATCCGGCACTTAAAATTGTTAGACAAACACCGGGAAAAATATTTTTGTAGTAATTATTTTTTGTTATTTTGTTATGAACTAGGATGAAAAATAAAAAATACAGCCGAGTGTAGATAAAACTTAAAACACCCACTCGTAAAGTTTCAGTAAAAAGTACAACACAGTAACTTGGATTAGTCCGAGTCTTAATGTCGCAGTTCCGTCCATTACGGTAATTACTAAAAAAGAAACTAGAGGTTATGTTATGGAACTTTGCGCCCTCCTTTCTGCCAAGGAGGGTCGCATCCGTATACGGCTTAGAGATCTCTAGTTAGACCGTAAGCCAGTCCCTAAAAGGTGGGGTTTAGTGGGTAAAAGTCTCCACATAACCACGCAGCCGGCTGCGTGGTATGCTATGAGCATTCCCCACCTCCCTCCCCCGCTTTCCGGAGGGTTGCCCATATTTGCTTCGGGCGCAAAAAAAAGAGGCTGCTTTATAATCACATCGTGATATGATCTGTGTGGAATTGTTCGGATTAATTCCAGCCGCAAAATTTCACGAACGCACATCGCGATAAAACTCGCGATACCATCCACACCCTCTGGATGCTTGGCGGTCCACTACTGGGCGTTTTACTGGGACTTTTCTTCCTCGCACCACCTCTTTGTGGAATTGTTTACCACCGACGATTTTTTCGGACCTATACGATTTAGGCACCTTCAAGAAAAGAGCTTATTCCTTTTTAAAAAGTCCAGCAACGCACATGCAATTATCCTGGTGTTATAGTTGTTCACGAGCGGCGGTAGTCACTTACCATCAGGTGACAGGTACCGCATTCTCTTTTACCCCCTATAAAAATACTTAATACCTTCCTCCAACTTTTGTTGCTTTAGTAACCGTATACTTTGCAGGCTGTATTCTAAAAAATATTTCTATACTTTATGGTTTAATGGTAAATACGCAGTTTATGTATGTATATGAAGTATTTCAAGCAGGTGCTATAAAGTAAATTAATTAAAAGAAATTTTAGTGAGGTTTATGAGATGGTGAAGTGGATGGCTCACTCAAACAGCTACAAGTGCCGCTATGAATATTCAGGTCAAAAGCCTATCCTTTGACTCTACCTTAGATTTTTCATTAAAAAGTGCGAGGGCCTTAAGTAACTTCCGAAATCTCATAATCAAAGGTAATAAAAGCTAAATAATATTTGCAACATTAACATTAAGCAATTTGCAACTTTATTATATTAATGAATGAATAATGAATGATCCTTAGTTGAATCATCCACTTACAATCAGGTGGACTCGTTTGTTACCAAATGCTATAAAAAAATTACGATATGAATATTGATGCCGTTTATATATTACCAAGGTATGTATGGGCGTATTAGGGTGCAGATGATAGGACTCTTTTCTGCCAAGATGTCCTTCTGGGTTAGTTTGGTACCATCAACTTACCTATATCTATATTATTCGCTCAATAGCAGTGCTTGCACTTCTATGCTTCGGTTCTGTGCTTTCGGTGAAGGGTATAGCGAGCTAGTGTAAATACAGGCTGTGAGACGGTCCATTTCAGGCCTCGGGAGTAACAACGCATCTGCAGTCTTCTTTGTGTGAAGTTAGCTGCTGGTATCTACAGATTGCAGTAGCCACTTTATCATTAGGTTGAATTTTTTTATCTTTAAAAAACGTTACCCCCTACACTAGGATTTTCGCCTGTATCGTGGGAGGCAGTTTACAAACATAAATTGCACAAGGACAAACATCCAGACCCTATGAATGTAATTTTCCATGTCACTTCAATTTTATAATAAATATATATATATATATATATATATATATATATATATATATATATATATATATATATATATATATATATATATATATATTTATACGTGGTAGAGCCATGCTGCAGTTATATTAGTAGTATAGTTGTAGCACGAATGGGTCGGCTCGACCGGGGAAGGACCACGCTCTCACAAAATACCAGCGTGAAATAGTAGCTTAATGCTGCTGTGTTTCGTATGGTGAGTGTAGAGAACCGGAGACCCTTTTTACTGGAAACGAGGCATTCCATCCTAGTCCTCACGGGTGACAACGCATCTGCATTTTGATTCGTAATCGAGGATAGATGTAGATGCTTATGGGCCACAGCAACCACTTACCATCAGGTGGACTGTGTGCTCGTTTGTCACCCTATCCTATAAAAAAAATAGCGTTGAGCCTACAACTAGGTTACGCCAACTGCGGTTGGTAAATCTTAGGTGTATTTGATGTATTCATGGCTAAAATAAAATTTAGATGGAAGATCCATATATTGAGTATATATTATGGATATGGATCTTACACAAACTGGACACATTTAGAGTAACGAAAAAAAAAAGGTTAAATTTCTTCTGTTGTAATTATCGTGCGTATGGCCACAGATATTAGTAAATGCTATTAAAAAAAAGAAAGATTTGTAGTATTTTTTTGTTTTCGAGTTTTATTTGTTTTATGTAATTATTGCGTAATATTACGTTCTTACACACTGAGAAAAATTTTACCAACTTTTGAATTTGGGTGGAGTGAATTTTGGTTTAGTTTAAATTGCTTTGACCGCCTTGTTTATCGTATTAAGGGGATATAGTAAGTCAGCTCAAATTCTAATTTTGCCCCCACTTCCCCGCGCGTCGTATGCTATGTACCGACATGCATCGATAGGTCGTTAGATACTTATTTCATTAGGTTTATCATATTTATGCATGTTTCTTAACGCCAACCCAGTCGCTTCTTATTTTTATTACGTTTATTTCCCACTTTAATTATACGTCGTCCTGTTGCGTAATGTGTATTCTGATCGTAAGCGACACAACCTCTCCCTTCAAAGGCCGAAGGGAAACTAACCGGGCGGCAAGAAACCAAGAATCAAGCTTCAAGACGCCAATAGTTTAGTTAATTTCTTTTTACAGTGAAAATAATGGTATTTAAAAAAAGTAAATAACATAAGCACTGCTTTACAGTTAGTTTAGTTGGTATGCAAAGTTTCATGATCTTATTTAAAGTATTTTATGAATAACAGCGGTTTATTGTTTATTTTGGAGGTAACTTTGGATTTTTTTTTCTATCGAGAAAATTTTACGGAATCGCGTTTTCGTCTAACATAGTCCTTACCATTAATCTTCAACTTTACCATATATTTATTTCAAAATTAATGCTGCAATATTTTCGGCGTAACGGAGGATCTTGCTAAGCCATTTGAGGTTATATTTCCCATTAAGTGTGAATTGTTACGGCAAATAAACTGAGAATACCAGATCTAAACGCCACTCAAGTTTCTAGGGTTAATTGAAACCGGGCACACCTACAAACATTGACCCAAACACTAAGAGTGTTAAAATCTATGGTACGAGTACACCGAGATATCAAAAGGTATCGGCAGACGGGACAGCATATGATATTCACAGGACACGGAAAACTGTACCAAGATGACCGGTTCATATTTACCAAAATGCTTAGAAATCGGATCTTAACGTCTTCTAAGGTAAGATAGAAGCTCCAAGAAGTTCAAGGGGTTAAAGGAAGCACAAAACTGTGTGAAAAAAAAAACCTGAAATCAACCGGAATAAATTCATACTTGCCTGCCAGAGGCCTCCTTCTTGCCACATACTCGTATCATCAAGTAGCTTAATGTAATTTTGCTCGTAATAACGAAAATAATTCATGACGAGGCTTGGAGTCAAGTTTTATTAATAGATCATCAGTCCAGATTATGCCTGAAGCCAGATGATGGAAAGATTAGCGTCGGGAGAGAGCACGGTTACTGCAACGTCATTGGAGAACAGGCGTAATTATGGTGGAGGTTAGTTATGGTATGGGGTGGTAGTTGTATGGAAGCACGTACGGAACTCTGCGTCATTGAGAATGGATCATCAACAGCGGCTAACTTACGATTTCGGAAGAATTTTATTGCCCATTTTTTTGCCCATTTCATAAGAGAAAGATTTGTTTTTATTCTTAATAATTCACTCCCAATACAGCGGCTGTAGTTATTAAATACCTTCTTGTTGAAATCAATGCTATGGGGTGGCCAGCGCGCTCACCCGACTTACGCCCCATAGAGCGTGTAGGTGATAAGCTTGGAAATTTAGAAAAGAAATCCTGCCTCCGCTAATTTTAGAGATCTTAAAAACGCGTTACAGGAAGAATGGAACGCAATCTGTCAAGATTTTATTTATTTTGTTTTTACATATTTCCATGCCAGTTAAGTATAAAATTATTTGGTTGTCGGTATGTTTGTATTCCATGCGAAATACAATTTACTTTTTATAGAATAAGAGTGACAAACGAGCACACAGTCCACCTGATGGTAAGTGGATGCTGTGGCCCATAGATAAAACGCAGGTGCGTTGTCACCCCTGAGGACTAAGATGGAATGCCTCGTTTCCAGTAAAAAAGGGTCTCCGGTTCTCTACACTACGAAACACAGCAGTATTAAGCTGCTATTTTACGCTGGTATTCTGTGAGAGCGAAGTCCTTCCCCGGTCGAGCCGACCCATTCGTGCTACAACCATTATATAACTGCAGCGTGGCTCTTCTACGCATAAAGCTCTACCACGTAAAAATACAATGTAAATTGTAAACATCGAAATTTTTGACAGTCGAAATTTTAGTTTTATTTTAGGAGTCGGTTGGAGGCAAGAAATACAAATTGTAAATAGATGCACCGGAGCAAATTTTTCTTTAATTGGTGGTTAATAGTTTGTTTTGTAACTGGCATTGCAATCATCGATGGTCTTTCTTAAAAAAAGCTTTTTTGTGCTATCTGCTAAGAAATCTTGTTTAAACTGTTCGTAATCTCTGACATGATGACATAATATTTTACATTCCAGAAGGATCCTTATTCCTTACTAGATGTTATTTCGAAGAAAATATCGATATATTTAGGCAGATAGTTCAAAGTGAAAGGTTAAAGTAAAGTCGCCAAGCAGAATCGCGTGATATATTTCATACTACCAGTCCGTATAAAACCCTATAAAACCACAAAAAAGTAAATTTTGAATAAAAATAATTTCCCGAATTTTATCTGTAAGTTGAGGATAAAACTTATTAAGAATCTCTATTAAAATATGACTTGTATGTTAATGATTTAAAATGAGAGTATGACTAAGAACTTTTTACCTCAATAGTGTTAGCGTTATGTTCAAAAGACATCAAGCTTAGGCCTCCTGAACACGTAAAACATTTGTGGCTATTCTGAATTAGTTAATTAGGTGCGTTCCTACAAAATAACCTACTTACCTACTTTTTAATTAAGTTTTTGCTTTACAGTAGAACGAAATATTTAAGTGAAGAAAAAAGCAAGGTCGCACAGCACAAGTGAAGGCAAAATACGAAAACCGTTAATTTATAGTTATATCAGAAAATATTTTCTGCGCTTACATACGAGTTGACATTAATTTACAGTAAGAGCGTCATCAACTCTGATGTTAACGGATTTATGTAAGAACTTTTTGTTCAATTCAAAGTAAATTTTGTCCACTTAGCCATTTTATGTATAAAGTAAAGTAAAGTTTAAATTGTGGTAAATCAACACTTAAAATTGCAATTAACAATTTTGATTGGATTGAACCCGGGTTACTCGCGTTTTGTTATATTTACAGCAAGCGTTAACCATCTGAGCTACCACGGCTCATTTTATGTATAAATTATGAATTTCTGTAAGGTTATTATTTTGGGGAAAGAACTAACTTATCTAACTTCTTGCTTTCGCCAGGATACATAGTGTTCTGTGCTGCTTACACTGTTATACGTACCTTAATTTTATATAAAATGTATACTATCTATCTTTGTTAATTTGAGGCAAGCCTGCATCGAAATCAGGCAAAAATTGTCGAGACTCGATTCCCGAAATGGATGAATTATCTATAAGGATCTCAGGACGCGAGTCCTACTCTCTTATCAGTTTTTAAGAAGTATCAAATATTGGGGGAAAGAATGAAGCCTCCGGCGTGACTTACTGAACCCTATTCACGTACGGCGCAAACAGAGGTAAAGTTGATAACAAATATTCTTGAGATTGAATTAATGAAAAAAATATATCAACACAGTTCAATAGGATTCAAATGTATGGCAATATGGCGATGGAATGGGATTCCTGTATACATATGATATTTCATTCTGATGATGATGTTATTTCAATTCACTTAATAGGTACATATTGTCAACTACATTCTTATACAACATGTTTTATTCATATTAATCATTACTACATTACTTCGTAAGATTAGTCTATTATCTCAATTCTCAATAATCATATTGAATATGTGGTCTGGTAAACGTAGAGCCGATACCCAGAAAGGGTCAAGGGCTTATGATGCTACTGCTCATCATCGGCTTGTGAAATTCGAGTTCGGCGTTTACGATATGTTTAGATATACCGCAAGGCGAGCTAACACAGGAGCTAACTAAACCTTGCCTAAATTTCACAAGAGTACGTGAGCAACCCATTTTGATCCGCACCGGTGCTAATGACATTTTTTAAATGCGATTTTCAGTGCTGATATTCGTAATCGGCCGAGAAAGAAAACATTATAAAAAACTGCGTGGCTGAGTAATGTAATAGTTCGAGGAAAAACAGTAACGTAGCAGGGAGGGCGGCGACAGATTTCTAGGAGTGCCTCTCCTTTTAGAATTCGGAATGTGTGCTATATTCCGAATTCAAAATGCCACCGGCCACCGCATCTTTTTAAATGCCGCAATTAAATTTTAAAATATCTGAAAATTACTTGGTACTGAATGCTCTGATTATTATTTTGAAAATTCGGTGTGTGCGCGGTCGCCCTATACTTCGCTTACGGGTACGTGGCCGCCGTTCGAGAACCTTTTTTCCCCATCAGTTGTCGGTTCTTCGAGCTATATAGCCAGCACATTGCCACTTCAGCTTACTACTAATCCGTTGGGCCATAAAGGTTACTCTCGTTCTACTGCAAATATCCTGTTTTTAAGTCTATTACGCAGAGAAACCCCGGACCTCCTTCCCATAGCTCGCTGAGTGACCTCCAGCTTCCTCATACAGCCAGCAGTGAAGGACTACGTCTTAGATCTATAAGTCATCACTGGCAACATGCACTGGTTGTACCTACCGGACGGTAAAATGTGTCTTAATCTCCCGGACGCTGCCCAGCCGAGTTGAATCCGTCGATTGGCCTCTCGGTCGAAGTCGGACTTACCTAGTCGGACTATTTGTGCTAGTTAAACATACTCGTCAATAATTTCGGGCTTAGTGCTCCCAACAATTACCGGCATAGGTGCGACATGGACGTTACACATGATTTTTATTTTGTCCATGTTCATCTTAAGACCTATCCGTTGGGAGGTACTTAAGAGGTTAGCGATCATAGTGCTTAGATCCTCCAGAAATTCTGCCATAGGAATTATATCATCGGCAAATCGAATATAAGTTATGTACTCGCCATTGATGTTAATGCCGTATCATTTTCAGTCCAGTAGCTTGAAAACGCGTTCCTATGCAGCGGTGAAGAGCTTCGGGGGTAATATAACGTCACCCTGCTTTCACCTTTTTGCAGTTGGATAGGTATCGTACTCTAATTCTGTACTCGGATAGACATCGTAGCCCTACTGTACAAATACTTTGGCAATTCGATATTATCGATAGTCAACATGGCACCGCTGAAGGACTATAGCACCGCCCAAATTAAGCTACTTCGAAAATAAAGGTAGTATTTTTTCTTCTTGGTTCTAGCAGCAGTTACTCATGCTACGCAACTAAGATCCCTTAGTTTAGAGAGAGAGAGAGTTAGTAATTAAGGCAAGTAAAGTTTTTTTTTTGCGCCCGAAGCAAATATGGGCAACCCTCCGGAAAGCGGGGGAGGGAGGTTGGGAATGCTCACAGCATACCACGCAGCCGGCTGCGTGGTTATGTGGTGACTTTTACCCACTAAACTCAACATTTTAGGAACTGGCTTAACGATCTAACTAGAGATCTCTAAGCCGTATACGAACGCGACCCTCCTTGGCAGAAAGGAGGGCGCATCAAGTAAAGTCTGGTAACGTATTGCTCCAAAATCTTTAACCTACTTAGAAACATAACGAGGCCTGTGCCAATCCGAGCTGTAAATTTACCTGATTTTATTTTACTTTTCTATACCGCCATTATTCGGTCACCATAGTCATCGTTTGCAAGATACATGTTTCAGCGAACGATTTTTCTTATTTTAAGAACTTAAGGTTAACCTTACACTCCAACAGTACAGGTGAAGTATAAAGGTACCACAGGCCAATACCCTTAACACGTACCATTATGGTTGCTCTGAACGCAACGGTGAGTATGTCAATAGTTATATTTTATTACGTTGCTAGCGATCGTCCCCGACTTCGCACGGGTGATTTCCGGATCTTCAAAACAGCACCACCATTATAATCCAAACGTGAATATAAGCCATAGTCACCCATTCGGTTGGATGTTTTTAAAGTCTATAACCAACATAGGTAGAAACATTTTTTGTGTTTGATATAGATAGATATAACCCGTCGACAGTCTTATAATCGGTTATGTAATCATCATTATCATCAAAATTACTCACCCAAAAATCAAAATCATTCTAACAATATGAAATACTTAAAATGCAGCAAAATATATAACATTTCGTTTTCAATGCGCCTATTCACGTAGTCGAGCGTTGCTATGGGTGGCGGAGGGAGTCGAAGTCTCGAAGCACGCCGAGAAGTCGCCGCCCTGGAACGCGCATTCTTCCCCGCTCCGGAATACCAATGGCATATTATTATGTGTGATCTATCTTATTGTGCAATATACTTCCAACGACTGGCTCCATTGACATCTTAGTCGCGTGCTTAAAGCCTGGATCACGTATTTAAACGAACTACAAATTTTATTCAATAAAAATAAATTAAAAATTTCAGAACACTTATAATTCTAACTAATCGGTATATTATCCTTGCTGCCGTAGAAGAAATAATTGCAAAAATTCGTTTTGAATTTGTAAGTGTTTTATTACTTACTTAATTAGAAATGATAATATATTTAATTATAATATATTCAATTTATGATATTAAATTAAATTGAATCATATATTTCAAATAAAGTGGTCGGTATAATACGCGCATCACCTACTGATGATTAATTGACTTATTATTATGATAAATATGTTGACGCTTATACTTGCTTGAAAGTCTACATGTATAAAAATATTTCATTTGATTTGAACTATACTATGTCTCCCTACTATGTATACCTTGTGTAAGTGCAAGCAATAAGTTGACAAAGTTTAACCGCAATCGGTGAACGCAATTATTCGCAATTATGGCAGAGCGTAAAACACGAACAAACTAACAGACATTAGTTTTTATATAGATCTTAGATCATAAAAAATGTGAAGTATAATTTTCGGTTTGAATAATAAATAGGAAATTTTCATTTGCTGTAATGAATGTTGTTGGGAGCACTAAGCTCGAAGTTGTTGACGAATACGTTTACCTGGTACAAATAGTCCGGCTAGGTAAGTCCAACTTCGACAGAGAGGTCAATCGACGGATTCAACTCGGCTGGGCAGCGTTCGGGAAATTACAACGCATCTTCTCGTCAGGTATACCTCAAAACCTGAAAACTAAGTTGTACAACCAGTGCTTGTTGCCAGTGATGACATATGGAACTGAGACGTGGTCCTTCACTGCTGGCCGTATGAAGACGCTCATAGTCGCTCAGCGAGCTATGGAGAGGGCTATGCTCGGAGTTTCTCTGCGTGATAAACTTAGAAATGAGGATATCCGCAGTAGAACCAGAGTGACCGACATAGCCCAACGGATTAGTAAGCTGAAGTGGCAATGGGCCGGCCATATAGCTCGAAGAACCGATAACCGTTGGGGAAAAAAGGTTCTCGAGTGGCAGCCTCGTACCGGCAGACGAAGTGTAGGGCGACCCCCCACTAGATGGAGTGACGACCTAGTAAGACATGCAGGAAGTCGATGGATGCAGGTGGCTCAGGACCGTGCTTTGTGGCATACCTTGGGGGAGGCCTATGTTCAGCAGTGGACTTGTAAAGGGCTGTAATGATGATGATGATGATGATGTAATGAATGATTGAACTAACGAACTACATTAACACATATTCACAGGCCGTATGAGGACGCTCAAGGTCACTCAGCGAGCTATGGAGAGGGCTATGCTCGGAGTTTCTCTGCGTGATAGACTCAGAAATGAGGATATCCGCAGTAAAACCAGAGTGACCGACATAGCCCAACGGATTAGTAAGCTGAAGTGGCAATGGGCTGGCCATATAGCTCGAAGAACCGATAACCGATGGGGAAGAACGGTTCTCGAGTGGCAGCCTCGTACCGGTAGGCGTAGTGTAGGACGACCCCCCACTAGATGGAGTGACGACCTGGTAAGACATGCAGGAAGTCGATGGATGCAGGTGGCTCAGGACCGTGCTTTGTGGCATTGCTTGGGGGAGGCCTACGTTCAGCAGTGGACTTGTGAAGAGCTGTAATGATGATGATGATGATATTCACAGGATAGTTATTTATCAAGTGAGTGCTTTCTCAGTTTGCGCGTATACTTGTATTGATATATTCACTAAGAAATATAATATATAAATTGTTAAAAGAAGTACGAAAGACATGTGTCTTAAATAACCTACACATTTATGTAAGCAACGTGTCTTTTTCGCTGTTTAATATATTATTTCAATTCAATTTCTACAGTTAACTTATGCACATCATGTTACGAAAGCGCGGTTGACGGAGCTTCACAGTGTTGCGCACGCTGATCAACTAAAACAATTTAGGTGTTCCTTCCCTAATAGAATTTGGCGCTACGACCTCCTCCAAGACTGCATTCCGCCACAATTATTGAACGCAAATTCACTTAACTTTATCAGGTTATTTCAATTTCGCTATATTGAACCCAAATATATTTAAAATTATTGTTTGTTGCCGACTCTTAGAATCATTTATGAATTATGAAGTTTTTTCTTGTGTTTACACGAATACTACATTGAAAAAATTATAGATTTTATTCACTTAAATTTTAACTTATTTATAATTCCCGGAAGATTCTATTATATCAGAACGTCAGACACTTCAATACGTAAATCGAAAAACACTCGAATCTCCCGAGAATTATAACTTTCAACTTTTTGATCCGATCTGCTCAGAAAAAGCCTTCTACTAGCTGCAGAAAAAATCTTGCAGTTGTATCACAGGCATACGTAGCGATTACACTAAAAATTCTGAAGCGTGGAAGAAAATTTTGAAAACGCCATGGTTATTCCAAAATTTTTAAACTATCGGAGCCGCATTAGTAAAGTAAAACTCAACTCCGAAGAACCAAAAATTATAATAATTTCTTGTATACACTTTCTTAACACCTTTTATTCTATTATTTTTAGTTTATATATTTTATATAAAACGAAGTTACAAACGATTTAACGGTTTAAATGATGGTAAGTGACTACTGTAGCTCATGGATCACCTACAAACATAAAGCTACAGACTCATTCTATAGACTTTTTATACGTGATAGAGCCATGCTGCAGTTATATTAGAAGTACAGTTGTAGCACGAATGGGTCGGCTCGACCGGGGAAGGACCACGCTCTCACAGAATACCAGCGTAAAACAGTAGCTTAATGCTGCTGTGTTTCGTATGGTGAGTGTAGAGAACCGGAGACCCTTTTTACTTGTAACGAGGCATTCCATCTTAGTCCTCACGGGTGACAACGCATCTGCATTTTGATTCGTATTCAAGGATAGATGTAGATGTCTATGAGGCACAACAACCACTTACCATCAGGTGGACTTTGTGCTCGTTTGTCTCCATATCTTAATATACGTAAATTACGTGTCAAGTTGTTTGTCCGCAATGGACTCTTAAACTACTTAACTGATTTTAATCAAATTTGCTCACCATGTGCAGTTTGGTCCAACTTGAAAGATGGGATATTCTTTTTGCCCATGAGTGACCCACAATTTTTTTGCTAATTTAAGGATCTTTAATAGGACATGACAAAGGGTTATCGAAAAGGGCAGAACAACGTCTGCCTGGCAAGCTAGTCCTACTTAAAAAAGAGTGTTGTATTCGTACTAGCTCCCTTATCCTTCAGACCACAACAGAGCAGTACCAAGAAGGTGTAGCTACCCAGAGGCAACCTTAGACAGAAAAGGGTTCTCACCATCAAGTTCATTTTTTTTGTAACGTTTTATTTGGTTAAACAAACAAAAAAAAGTTATTGTCTTTTGTTATTTTTGCTGTGAAATGTTTTCTATGATAGATGCCAAAAAATAAAAAACATCATGATGGTTAATTAGAAAAAAACTACGTGTTCTTAATACATTTGAATATGTGCATGTGATGGACATATACACAAAAGTTCTCAAACGATTTCTATGTCAACTAGCTTTAGAAAACGATCAAGAAGTTCCAAGGAAATAAAGGATCGTACAGGAAAAGAAAACAGACTTGTTGAAATCTAATTTCGCGTAACCATAACGAGCCGGCACTTGAACGCGATGAGCTATCCGCGACAGACGCTCGACTCATGTCAATTTCATAATTGAGTCTCCGTCTCAGCCTTTGGAAAAACTTAACGAACATATTTCTTAACATTTAATAACTTAAACGTGATTATTTATCATTAGTATGGTAAATAATATTTTTACATTAAATTTCTAAAAGCCATAATTGTTGCTCGATATAACCACGATTACAGAAGCTTTTATGTGGCAATAATTTAATTTTTTTAAATAATGTAATTAAAGCTGACATTTCCTTTTTAATTATTTTTTTATTTTTGACCGTTTTACGTGGACTAAGGAATATCACAAGCTCAAGGTAACGGCCAAGCTTCTAATTCTACATGCTCTAACTCTACAAGCCTTAACTTTACAAACTCTAACTGGTCAAAATATGTAGCCTAACCGTTTCGTTACTACCGGCTGCCGATGGTGTAGATGATGACTGTTATTGTCGACTGATAACGACTTTTATTTGTATTACATTATACTCGTATACCAATTATTATTCTTCTTCTTATTTATTTTTCCAATAAAACTTTTGTATAACAGAAAAGTAATTAACAGTGAATACCTACATTTTTCAACTGACGCCCATGGGACGGTGGTGAAATACGGCCTAGTCACTTATCTTGTCCAAAGTACATAAGCTTGCCCACAAGAGAACGTTGACGACCAGAGAAAGCATTATTCAAACTTAGCCCTTGATTTTATGTAAGTGATAGCAAACGAGATACAGATTGGAAACTGTTCACGGTGAGCGATGCTTTATTGATGATTTCAAATTTTGATTTTCAGGTGCTACTTCGTGTCTAAGACCGTTATTAAAATTTCTTACAACTCTTATTGCTTTATTCTTGTCGTATGAATCCCATTATTCAACTTTTCAACATTTATATTTCATTTAAGCTTTACTTGCACTCTTTTTTTAATAACTATAGTTTTTTCAATGGACTCGCGAGCTCTTTTTACAAGATATCTCGAACAATGGACACAATCTATGGCTTTAAGTGAAATTTCCGGATTAGGAATAGCTTGCAATATTTAGTTGCTGAGCAATATTTCTAGTCTTTAACAAACAAACTGTATCTTCAGGAAGCCGACTGAGTCATTCAGCTATTACGTGTCTCTCCTCTACTATCATTAGAACCTGATTTCAACGTAATTAAGTCTGTGTGCTTGTATAACTTTCAGAACTCTAGCATGAAATTTACTTTGTATGCGAAAACCAACGTATTTTTAACAAGGAGTAGCAAAGTCCCTATATCAATTTTCAGATCTCTAGCATCATAATTTGCGGAAGTCTAATACAAATTTTCATCCCCTAGTTTAAGGGGTTAGGGAATAAAAGTTCAAAGTTTTAGATTTTTTGTTGTTTGTGTACTAATACTAGCTTACATACCGAATTGCCGCCTTTTAGGACTTCAGGTAGTACACTAAGAATTTTGATGATCATCAGTGAGTCAGTGTTTTTAGACATCAATAAAATCTAAAGTAAAAAGTCTCTGTAATTGAAACTTTATACATTTAATAAGTCTACTATTAACATCATATTCCATGAATTTTGGTTTCCTGGTATAATCCAAACAAATGTTATGAGGGTTCAAAAAAAACTACGAAGCGTTTGGAGAAATAGTAGGTAGTGTTTCTTTTTGGTTTGGTTGGCTCGTCTTGGCGGAGCACTACCGTGCCCCCATATTGAATGAAAATGCTTACATTCTTTTCTATTCTAGCGATGTACAATGCGATTCAAATAAGAATAGTAACGTCAAAGACCTTGAATGACCCCGATCTGTCAACTGTCACTTGAAAAGTACGTCTTGCATAGAAAATTCACTTTCCACCATAGACTTATTATATACTTCGTCATTTATATCGATGTTTTCCACTTTTGTATTTATTTAACTTAGTATAGTAACTAGAGTCTTCTTATTACATGTAAATAGTATCAAATCTATTGAAAGTCATAATTAGTTTAAAAAATTAATTTATACTGTTTTTTTTCTATTATCATTGCTGAAGTCACAATAGTCAGTCCTATTTTTTTTTGTCGTATTGCATAGAACCGGCAACCGATGGGGAAAAAAGGTTCTCGAGTGGCAGCCTCGTACCGGTAGGCGTAGTGTAGCGCGATCCCCCACTAAATGGAGTGACGACCCGGTAAGTCAATGGATGCAGATGGCTCAGGACCGTGCTTTGTGGCATACCTTAGGGGAGGCCTATGTTCAGCAGTGGACTTGTGAAGGGCTGTAATGATGATGATGACGACTGTAAAAAATTAAAAATCCAACATTTTCACTGCTGTGTGGCTCAGGACAGTGCGGGTGGCTCAGGACAGTGATGATGATGACAGCATGCTTGCTTCCTACGGAATTTAAAATATTGAACAGTGAATATATAACAAAATAGTTTTTATTCGAACAATGACGTATCTATATTATTATTTCCAGCATAATTTAATGTGTTTACAAGTGTACTTAAGCCTGCGACGGCTGTTCAACTTCCTCTGCTTCATTTAAATTATCCTCGGTGGTTTTCGTTTGACTTAAGGGATAAGGGCCTTCATTACAATGGGGTCCATCACACGAGAAGTTGTCGAACTCGCAATATTCTCCCACAATATTCTGTAAGATTGAAATTTTTCATCAATTCATATGAAATAAATATATAATTCATAATATAATATTACAAAAATTAGAAAAAAAAGAACAGAGCTTGCACTTTTGTAGTCAGCGTCGCCAGCATATTGCATAACTGAATCCGACATTAACGTTTCCCAAATTAATGTATTTGCTAAAGAAACGAGCTACGCGAGCAACCCAAATTCGAACCCCGCCTGCACCAATGAAATTGTGAATTGCGATTTTAAGTGCTGATTTACCACGTGCTCGGCGGTGAAGGAAAACATCGTGACTAAACCTGCATGTCTGAGATAATAAAATAAAAATTTGAAAACGTGTGAAGTTCGCCAACAGCCATTGAGCAGCGCGACGGACATTTCCTTGCCCTAAAACCCTCTCAGAAATGAGGGAACGCCTGTACCCAGCAGTAGGACCTATATAGGCTGTAACTTTTAATTTAACTAACGTACTAACTTTATTGTAGTAAAATATTAACCTTATCTTTATTAAAAAATTATAGAATCAGGCGCTAATTTTCTGAAATAAAAATTAAAATTTAAAAGACTTAGACTTAGTTTCATCCTGAGAAGACTCCCGTTTGTGCGTGTATCGCTGAGAAAAAACTCGAAATACTTGGGATCGACATATCGAGTGACTTACAGTTCCACATTCACTTGGAAGTTAAGGCCAATTGGCCTCTTGAAAGCTTTGTTTTCTCAGTAGAATGAGATCATGGCGGCTCGCCATCTGCGAATTCATTTCAGCCTAACATTTAATACATTTTTCATCTTTGGGCTCCAGTACCATCTATCTTCTACCGCTTGAGTGCATTCAACGGCGAGCAGCTCGAATCGTCGACTTCCCTAAGGCGTTGCATTGATTGGAATTAATTCCAGCTGTTCATCCACTGCACTCCATCCACTTTACATTACGACAAAAATTTAAATTTCATAATACACATCATATCATCTCGATAATGGATACTCCACTACTGTGCGTTTTACCAAGAATTTTCTCCTTGCACAACCACATTTTAGAATTTAAACAAAAGAGCGTATGTACTCTTTAATATTGAAAATAGTTTTATATCTATATCATTGGGGTGACAAACGAACAATGACGGTAAGTGATGCTAGGAACTTTATATATATATATATATATATATATATATATATATATATATATATATATATATGTATATATATATATATATATATATATATATATTACGTTACTATTTTGCGGTGGTATGGTCTTACCCCGCTCGAGCTGACACGTTCGTAATACAACCATAATATAGCATCAGCGTAGCTCTACCACGTTAAAGATACCAACAAAGTATTAACATACGTCGACAAAAATCATTAACTGTCGTTTTTCTTTTTCAAAAAACTTTACAACCATACTTGGCATTTTATCCTGTATCGTAGAAAACCTACTAAGTAAGTATCAACATTACTAATTAGATATTTATTTAATATTAAAAATTGAATAAATATCTAATTATCAATATTAATGGCATTATATTAAAAAAAATATTAGTGCAGGTCTCTAAAGGTGTACCAATGCATGATATCCAACACAGAGGATATTGAGCTGAGAATATTATAGTGATCATAATCCGAGCCGTTTATTTACGAGAAGCAAACTAGGAGTGAAAATGTTGGATTTTTAATTTTTTACAGTCACCATCATCATCATTACAGCCCTTCACAAGTCCACAGCCGAATATAGGCCTCCCCAAGGTATGCCACAAAGCACGATCCTGAGCCACCTGCATCCATCGACTCCCTGCATGTCTTACCAGGTCATCACCCCATCTAGTGGGGGGGGGGTCGCCTTACACTTCACCTACCGGTACGAGGCTGCCACTCGAGAACCTTTTTTCCCCAACGGTTGTCGGTTCTTCGAGCTATATGGCCGGCCCATTGCCACTTCAGCTTACTAATCCGTTGGGCTATGTCGGTCACTCTGGTTCTACTGCGGATATCCTCATTTCTAAGTTTTACACGCAGAGAAACTCCGAGCATAGCCCTCTCCATAGCTCGTTGAGCGACTTTGAGCGTCCTCATACGGCCAGTAGTGAAGGACCACATCTCGGTTCCGTAGGTCATCACTGGCAACACGCACTGGTTGTACAACTTAGTTTTCAGGTTTTGAGGTATACCTGACGAGAAGATGCGTCGTATTTTCCCGAACACCGCCCAGTCGAGTTGAATCCGTCGATTGACCTCTCGGTCGAAGTTGGACTTACCTAGTCGGACTATTTGTCCCAGGTAAACGTACTCGTCAACAACTTCGAGCTTAGTGCTCCCAACAACTACCGGCATAGGTGTGACATAGATATTAAACATGATCTTTGTTTTCATCTTAAGACCTATCCGTTGGGAGGCACTATTGAGGTCATTGAGCATAGCGCTTAAGTCCTTCAGCGATTCTGCCATAAGGACTATATCGTCGGCAAATCGAAGGTGAGTGATGTACTCGCCATGTGATGTACTCGCCATTGATGTTAATACCGTATCCTTTCCTGTCCAGTAGCTTGAAAACGTCTTCCAATGCAGCGGTGAAGAGTTTCGGGGATATAACGTCACCCTGTCTTACACCTCTCTGCAGTTGGATGGGGTTTGTATTCTGGTTATGTACTCGGATAGCCATCGTAGCCCTACTGTACAAACACTTCAGCACTTCGATTACCGACAGTCAACTTGGCACCGCTGAAGAGAATGTAGCACCGCCCAAATTTCGACGGAATCAAAGCTTTCTCATAGTCAACATACGCCAGGCAAAGTGGCAGATTGTACTCTTCGGACTTCTGTACAATTTGCCGAAGGGTATGTATGTGGTCTATGGTACTAAAGCCTTTTCGGAAACCGGCTTGTTCGGGAGGCTTGAAGTCGTCGAATCTGCGTGCGAGACGATTCGTGATGACTCTCGAAAACAGCACGTAGACGCGGCTCAGAAGGGAACTCGGTCTGTAGTTCTTCAAGAGGGCGTTGTCACCTTTCTTGAAGAACAAAACCACCGCACTTCTGCTCCACGCCTCCGGAGTAGTGCCACCATGGAAGACGGAATTGAAGAGCCTCTGAAGGACTTCAAGTACCGGTTTTCCACCCGCTTTCAGAAGCTCCGCTGTAATTCCATGCTCGCCCGGGGACTTGCCGTTTTTAAGGTGTTGGAGAGTCATTCCAATCTCACTCACATCCGGGATATCATCGGAATAGTGTCGGATAAGACTTGCTCTTGGATCGTTACTCACACTTGCATGTGGCTCCAACGATGATGTGTACAGCTGTCCATAGAACCTCTCAATCTCACTTAGAATCTCAGGTATCCCGGAAACGATGCTGCCACAATCAGTCTTTAGCTTTAACAGTTGGCTCTTACTGGCAGACAGATTTCTGGCAAAGACTTTGGAGCCCTGGTTCCGCTCGATCGCTTCTTTGATACGAGCTGTATTAAAGTCGCGCAAGTCTCGCCGCATGCATTTGGATATCTCTCTGTTCAGTTGCCGGTATGCCGTCAAATCTGTTGACGATTGCAGCCTCATCTCCCGTCTAACAGCCATGAGATTAAGAGTGTGATTGGAGAGTTTTTGTATTCTTCTGCAGCGCGTATTGCAGAACTTAGCTCCGACCGCATTGACAGTTTCCATGAGCTTGTCATTCATATCGTCCACGTCATTGCAATCTTCTAGGCACTGAAAGCGGTTCCGTAACTCGAGTTGAAAGGTTTCAGGATTCTGGATTAGAGCGTTGACTTCATTAGACGAGACCTCTCCAACTTAACGTTTAGGTTCAGTGTGCCTCTGACCATTCGGTGATAGCTGCCGGTTTTCACCCTTGCGATCACTCAGACATCACTGAACAGTTGGCATCTGGTCGTCATAATGAAGTCAATCTCATTTTTTGTCGAACCATCGGGGCTCAACCAGGTCCACTTCCTGTGGGGCCGCTTCTGGAAGTAAGAGTTCATCATAAGGAGTCCCTCTTTCTCCATTAAGTCGGCCAGCTGCTGGCCCCTCCGGTTCCATTGCCCCATTCCAAATTTCCCTAACTTCAACTCACCGCTTTCTCTTGTGTCTAGTTTAGCGTTGAATTCTCCCATCAACACCGTGTAGTGGGTTTCGGAGGAATGCATGGCTCTAGAAATATTCTCATACATTTCCTGCACCTTCTCATCGGGATGTGCCGAGGTTGGTGCGTAAACCTGTATGACCTTCAGCGAATACCGTTTGGAGATTCTGAGTATCAGGTACGCGACTCTCGTCGACGCACTCCCAATCTTTACAACGTTGTTGACGAGAGACTTGTGGACGATAAATCCGACACCTCCTTGCGACAGATGGTCGCCCTCCCGGTGACAGAACAAGTTGCCGGACTCGAGAATTACCGTGTCCTACCCCTCTTTTCGGACCTCGGTTAATCCAATAATATGCCAGCGCAACTTGCCTACCTCTTCTTCTAGCTCCAGTATCTTCTCGTCAGTCCTCAGGGTGCGTGCGTTATATGTTGTCTGGTCGAGTCGTCGTAGGTGACAACCTCCACCAGATTCTTAGCACCCCCTGCCACGCCGTTACCATGGTCGCCACCGTAGCCAGGAATAGCGGGGCCGCCAAGGACTGGGGCCGTTTGTTTGCGTCGTTATTCATGGGGGGATATTTGCCATAATTGCCACGCTTGGCGAGCGGGTTGGCAACCTCAGTTTATTATTATATTATTGTTGTTATTAGGAAGATGCTGCTGCCCATCTCCTGCCTGTCTCCCTCTGTCGCCTCTTACGACACCCACGGGAAGATATGGGGTAGTGGATATTCTCAACCGCCACTACACGGCTTGTTTTCACAGTGCTTTCACACAAATTTAAAAATAGAAAAAATTAAAGCAGTTATTTTTCATACCTTAGTAGGGTGCTCAGGATCTGGTTCAGGATTACAAATGCAACGACCACAAACACAGTTGCCGCGTCCCGAACACACCTCGTCCGTGACTTCAGGCGGATAACAATTATTTTTTATTACACCCCCACATGAGCATTCCGCATTCTCTTCTAAGCTAACTATAAATTAAAGATAGAGAACATTTAAAGATACATCAACGATTTCATTATTTAAAGCCGGAGAGACCGAGAAGGGCATGTAACAATTTTTATTTTAACTGACATATCACAGTCTAGAAACGTTCTACATCCAAGAGCCCTTTAAGTCAATGTAGCTCAATCAATACTTTACGAAACAATCATCAAAATTAATGAAAACTTTAAGGTTAGAAAATCTTCAAAAACAGAAAAAATCTTCGTGTGACAACTCTCTTAATACCGTGGTTGTGACTAATACCAAGGTAAGTTGTGACATCTGTATATTTAGACTATTTAATGAATAAAGAATATCATTACATTAATGATAAATAAATTATACATTCGTTTTACAACAAAGTACTTTAATCATCGTTTGGCATATCTGTACGAACTAAAATAACATTTAACATCGACATAAATGTATATCAGCACCTATCTTAAACAGTAAAATAAGCTGCGCCCTCTTTTCCCAAAAGAGGGTCGCTCACGATAAGGCACAATACAGCTTAATCAGCCGGTTGCCTGTCCCCAAAGGCGGTTTTTAGAGGGTATCACTTAGGGTCCCCGGTAGGACAGTGAGTCCCTCATAACCACGATAGACCGGCTATCGTGGTATGCGTAATGAATTTTCCGCCTCCCTACGTATAGGGTAGCCCTTTAATTGCTTCGGGCGCAAAAAAAACAGTAAAATAAAACATCTTTTGAGATTTATTTTGATAAAATCAGTCTAAAAATAAAAATCAAATTTGACAAACAATTACGACAGACGTATTAAAGCTCACCCCTAGTGCAACAAGCTTCGTGGGACCAGCCTTGGCATTCGCGGCATTAGCCAACTTCGCTTTTAATTTGCTATCGCCAAAGGGCTCAAGGCAACACAAGCAAAACCAATTATTTTGTGCATCGTCTTCGTCTTCATCCTCTTCGTCATCAACTTTACTTTTCTTAGTAGCCTTCTTCTTTATTTTTCTAAGCTTCTTATTTTCCTCGATTTCCTGTATGTCTTACCAGGCCGTCACTCGAGAACCTTTTTCTCCATCGGTGGTCGGTTATTCGAGCTATATGGCCGATTCATTGCCACTTTAACTTTAATCCGTTGGGCTATGTCGGTTACTGGTTCTAGTCCAGTACTGTCAACTGCTCTTCCCTACCCCCCCCCCCTTGGCGCATATCCTTGCTTCATTCAAACCTAATCGTGATAATTCCCTTAAAATAATCGTAACTGAATCGCCAAAACACAAATCCCATGAAATCGATAGGTACGATCACCCTCTTCAGCCGCCAGATTCCCTGGCAAACAACGGCTAAATATCTAGGGTCACTTTAGACCACGGCATGACCTTCGCGAAACATATTCGCTCCGTTCTTAACCGTGCCAAAATAGTCACTAGTTGTCTCCACCCCTTAGTTAACAGCATGTCCTACGCAAGCGTATTATTTGGTGCGCCGTAGCTTGCAACTAATTGCTGTTCTTAGAAATGATATTGACATTTATAAATTTGTGATAAGGTTGAAATTTCTTTTTCACTGGGAGTTTTCTTCCGCGTATGACCTCTCTGTGGAATAATTTACCACTGGCGATTTTTCCGGACTGATACGACCTGGGGACCTGCAAGAAAAGGACTCCTTTCTAAAGGGCCGGCAGCGCACCTGCAATTCCCCTGGTGTTGCGGTTGTTCATAGACTGCGGTAGTCACTTAACATCAGGTGAACCGTATGCTCGTTTGCCCCCTCTTCTATAAAAAATACGCCTGGTTTTGTTTAATGTACAATACGATTGTTTTTGATATTTGCTGATGCACATTATATTTATTCGAAAGTACTGTAAAGTTCTACAACGAACGAAAATCTGTATTTATTTGAACCAGGACTTGCCTAATTCTAATAATATTTCATTATTCATCATAGTCACAGGTCACAGCCCATCACAAGCCCGCTGTTGAACGTAGACCTCTCCCATAGATTGTCACAATGCACAATCCTGAGCCACTCGTTACTCTAGAGTCTAGACACTGCACTTATTAGTACCTATGTGGCTCTCACTCGAAAATCTTTGTTCACCATTGGTTGTCGGCTTTTAAACTTTATGGCCGGCTCATTACTACTTCACCTTACTTTATCCAATAAGCTATGTCGCTTACTCTGAGGAATTTAAAGCGTAGTGTGTGATAAATAGCTACGTATTTGGGTATACATGTTATAAATATATAATAATACAATTATATGAAACACTGTTAGAGCGGGGCCTAGAACAGTCTCGAATTAAACAAGGTGTCAATCGAACGTTACATTGTGTCTTATTCATTCCCCAACATTACATAAAGCTCTTGAGATATCCTCATACATCGCTGCCTTCTCTTATTTACCATGTGCTACGGTTAGTGCGTGAACCTCTTACAAGATCTTCAGGAAACGCCGTTTGGTAATTTTAACTATAAAGTAGCAACCCTAGTCGACACACTCGATCTTCACAACGTTGTTAACGATAAACTTGTGAACGATGTAAATCCGACACCTTCTTAGGACTGATGATCGTTCTCTCGGTGATAAAACAAGCCATCGGATTGTATGGTTCCTGTATTCTATCTCTGTTTTTTGACTTAAGATAATTCTATGACACTTCACTGTCTCAGAGTACCTACATGCATTAATTGTCCATCTCTTACACCAGCACTAGAATATCGTCTAGCCTTAATATACCTACGTGCGGATATACTTTGTCGGGTCCATCGAGTTGCATTCGAGTCTCCGCCGGAGTGTCTTCACATCCCCTACCCCGCCGTTTACACGACTGCCACCAGACTCAGGAAAAACAGGGCCGCCGAGGACGTTTCTTATTTGTACCTCACGTAGGGGGGATATAGATATATTCCATAGTTGTCATGCTTAGCATGTGAGTTGGCAACCATAATCATTAGTTATTAAGCTGTTTTCGGAAAGATTCAGCTGCCTATCTCCAGATTCAGTTTCCACCTGTCGCCTCTTACGAACCTCACCGGTGTTTATGGGGTAGTGGAATCTCTTACGTCGCTACTACACGTGTATGTCTAATAATAACAGCAGATTAACCCGTAAATAACGATTTTATTTTATTATTAATAAAAATTACGATAAGTTACGATTATAATATGTTGATTCCAAATTTATTTACAAATGACCAGCAAAAGGAAATTTTATATTAACACTTACATTCATAGTCCTTATAATCTATTGTAGCGTTCTTACAGTAGTCTTGGAAGGTCGGAAGTTGCTTGCAATAACATTTACTTTCAGTTTCACACCAAGAACAGTGACTTAATCGCAAACATTCTACACAAGAGCGCTTTATGTTGCATACGAAACGTTCATCTAAAACAAATGGATCGCGAGATTTTCCTGTTACCATTATTAGGCACACAAACCATAGACCGATCGAAAGAAATATCATATTGTTAAACATATTTCACAACTATTTACACAAGAATCTCGTTCCCTTTTGCGAGATTTCTAGATAACTATTTAACCATGACTTAATAAACGTATGTCTTATAACGTGAACGATAACCTCTTGACGATTGCGCAAATACGTATGTATTTGTTCCCGTTTTAGATTTAATACGGATTCATAAGCTGAGTTAACTATACTAGATGGTCCAAATACAAAAACTATTAACAAATTGGACATCTTAGTTACTATTAGTCGCAATAACATCTTTGTTTAAAAAGTACGTTAGTTAGACGCAACTTATGATACTGTCATATAACTCTTCATTAAATGTATTTCTATCGTGACCCGTGACGAATATTTTATTTAGTTAATAGTTGGTCCTTAAATCCTTGAAATTTTTCATTTCGTTTAGGCTACATCATGAGATAAAAATAAGTTAAAAACTAAAAATGTCATAACATCGTGACACATGTTTTACGAAATTCGTACAATTTAATTAATTAAAATTTCGAGTAATACACATTGAAATAATTGTGATTTTTACGCTACCGACATTCGCTTGGTATGTTTTGTTTTTGTTATCAAAATACAACAATCTTTTTGTAATGAAGTAAAACCTGACTTTTATATAGAGAATTTTGTATAGATTTTATAATGCCAAACCTCTTCATAGAAAAGCAGTCTCTAAATACGAGTATAACTTTTAATAGTTTTAAGTGCTGCGGGTGAGTGTAGTTGCATGCGACCGCTCGGGATTTGCCGGGCGCCTGCGACTGCTCGGATTTTTATGGGGATCGAATTGTTAAGATATTTTTTATTGTTTTGCACGGCCCTTTCACTTTTATCATTTGACTGTGCGTAATTGGGTAATGACGAAATTAAGCGCATGCGGAGCTACGGTTGAAAGTTAGTAATTGATAATTGAAAATGTGTGTTTAAATTATCTTCGGGCTAAAAGTTTTCGAACCTTTTCGGAAGCGATGATTTTAATAAACGTGACCTTTCATATTTAGGGTTATTATCTGAATACTA
Source organism: Parnassius smintheus behrii (assembly GCA_036936625.1). Classification (NCBI taxonomy): domain Eukaryota; kingdom Metazoa; phylum Arthropoda; class Insecta; order Lepidoptera; family Papilionidae; genus Parnassius; species Parnassius smintheus. The sequence goes on along the minus strand of JAUPFT010000011.1, from coordinate 22,840,198 downwards.
ACGTTAAGTTATGATTCCTCCCACCAATCGGTGAAGGGTTGGGAGGGAGGGGTTTTCAACCCCGCGATCACTTATATATCTCTGAACACTTGTTGCTTGGTCGTCGTGATGAAGCAAATCTTAATTTTTGTCGAAACGTCGGGGCTGGATCCAGTCCCACATTCTCCATAAAATCATCCAGCTATTGACTCCTTGGGTTCTTTTGCCATATTCCAATTTCCTATTCCAATTTTCTCCGTCGCCCTATTCCAAATTTCTGATGTCTATTATGACGCTAAAGTCTCCCTCACATCGCCTCCAAACTACGTAAAAGTCTGGTGGTTATAAATACAAATTAATAAACCGTTGTCTACTCCTTCCTATCTTGACTACGTTATTAAAGAGAACCTTATGGATGATAAATACGGAATTCCTTGAGGCAGTTGGTCACTCTCTGCTATAAAACAAGTTACCGGATTTAAGGAATACCTTAGAGCAATTTCTGCTCTATATCTTCTTTTAGCTGCACGATCTTCTCGAATTGCCAGGATACGAACGTTAAATGTTTCCTGGTCGAATCGTCAAAGGTGGCAACCGAACCACCGCCGGAAACCTTGCCACCCCCTCCCCCCAGTTACTATTGTCAACATTGATGCTAAGAATAGCGGGGCACCAGGAACTTGAGGCCGTTTTAGTGGTGTTGATCATGTTTAGCAAAGTTCCCACGTTTGACAGGCAGATTTTACAGATTTTTATTATTTAGTTGTTATTTAGCTGTAAATTTCATAGTAAGTGAGCAACCCAGGTTCGATCTGCGCCGGCACCAATGAAATTGTTAATTGCAATTTTAAGGGCTGACTTACCACGTGCTCGGCGGTGAAGAAAGACATCGCGAGGAAACCTGCATGTCTGACAAACAAGAAATAAAGAAGGACACCTCCTTGCCTTAAAACTTTCTCAGAAATGAGGAGAGGCCTGTGCACAGCAGTGAGACGTATAGAGGCTGTAACTTTAACTTTAAGACGATGCTCCTGCCCATCTCCTATCATAATTTTCCTTTATTGCCTCTTGCGATACTCAGGATAATTTGGAGTAGTTGTTTAGTAGTTATGTCAGTCACTAAATGGCTGGAGTATTAAAAAAACAGTTTTTGTGTTCTTTCACGATAGAGCCATGCTGCAGCTATATTATGGTTGTAACAACAACTGAGTTTGCTGACCAGAAAAGGACCACGATCTCACAGAATACCAGCAGTTTCTTATGATGTGAGTAGAGAACTGGAGGCCCTTTTAACTGCAAACGGGGCATTCCGTCTTTTTATATCATTTTCTGGGTTGCGTTAGCAACTGCAAATGCAATAGCAAACGCATTTTGATTCATAATTGAGGATAGACGATAGGCGTAAATGTTTATGAGCTATTGACACCATCCGTTAATCCACTGTGTTCGATTATCACTATTATTATACTATTAAACGAGCAATTCTTGTATATAAATATATATATATATATATATATATATATATATATATATATATATATATATATATATATATATATAATCTCGGATCTCGGAAACGGCTCCAACGATTTTCATAAAATTTAGTGTCGAGGGAGTTTCGGGGATAATAAATCGATCTAGCTGGGATTTATTTTTAGAAAATGTCTTTTTGTCCGTGTTTTTAGGCAATGAAAAACTGCTACAATATCGTTAGAATAAGAAGGTAAATTTTGACGGATTGTTAGTGATTATAAATAGCTTAATTAGTATAATGGTCGGTCACAGATTCTTAAAACCCCGGTTCGAGCCCAGACCGACCGGCCGACATTTTTAATTTTTTTTCATGTTCTTTTCTTTTTTGAGAAAATCTATTTTTTGGAGCCCTTTTTTTAGTATTTTTTAAAAACACGAAAATTTAAATTAAAATAAT
>JAUPFT010000011.1:22828289-22833289 GCA_036936625.1 Parnassius smintheus behrii | reverse complement strand
TTATATAGCGTTATTGGAGCGTTTGAAGGACGAAATCGCGAAAAAATGGCCCCATTTGAAGAAGAAGAAAGTGTTGTTTCATCAAGACAATGCGCCGTGTCACAAATCGATGAAAACGATGGCAAAATTGCATGAATTTGGCTTCGAATTGCTTCCGCATCCACCGTATTCTCCAGATTTGGCTCCCAGCGACTTTTTCCGTTTCTCAGATCTCAAGAGAATGCTCGCTGGAAAGAAATTTAAAGCCGATGAGGAAGTAATCGCCGAAACAGAGGCCTATTTTGAGGCTAAACACAAATCGTACTACAAAAATGGTATTGAAAAGTTGGAAGATCGCTATAATCGGTGTATCGCCCTCGATGGCAACTATGCTGAATAATAAAATCGAATTTTGCCAAAAAAATGTGTTTTTCTATAAAATGATACGAACTTTTCAGCCCAACTGTTATGAACAGTAGATATAAGGAAATGCTCACAGAAATATGTAAATGCAGTTTATTGACATTGAAGGCATAGTCTTATCTCATATCTCTTATTACTAAAAATGTCTACTATGTACTATAGAAAAAATAATATATTGATAAGAATTATTATTTAGTTAAGACACCTTTACAATTTTCGTTAACTTCTTTTCAGGTGGATCGTTAGAACAAATCTGTATGACTTGCTTTGTAGGCTGAAAGCTTGCAGAGACAAAAAGTGTATGGATATCGAAGACAACAGTCTTATATCATATCTCTTATAATTGAAAATGCTCTTCTGATTGCTTACAATATCATAAATGTACAAGTTACCATCAAGTTATATTAAAAAAAACCTTCAGAAATATATCTAACACTAAAATGTTTCTACCTATGTCCGTTATAAACAAAACATAAGAAACCATCCAACCAATTTCAATGAAAATTTTTGTGTGTGTGTTGTGTGTGGATGGATCCCTAGACGGTTTATATTTGCATTTGGATTTTTGCGGTAGATGGCACTGTTGTCGAGATCCATAAATCACCAGTGCAAAGCTCAGGCGCATCGCTAGTAATAAATACATTTAAATTAAGCCTGTGTTTTTATAATCCTTACACAAACAGTTTAAAACATCTTACTTTCTCACTATTTATCATTGTGTAATAACATAGATAAGCATGTTAATTCCCAGTCATTTTATTATGATGTATACTCTACTTACTAATCAACCAAAACATATTAAAACAAAGTCTTGACACCGCTCCTGTCTATATATGTCAGTCAATCATTAAAGTTCAAAAAATTTATTAAACTAAGTTTGTATAAAAGGGGTTATTATAGTATAAAGGAATTTATGGCTGAAAATAACCCGTGGGTAAGGTGATCGCTACCAAGCTATTTCTAATTTGTTCTGTGTTGTTAATTATGACATACATGATTGTAAGCTGGCTTTTTTTTAAAGACCCACTGGGTATTTTACTGGTTCTCTTCAAGTCAGAGGTTTTTTCCGAACCAGTGGTAAATGAAAATGTGACTTTAAATAAGTATTATTTATAATCTAAATTGAATAAAAGGTTTCTGTTTCTGTATCTGCTACTGTTAATATAATACTTAAATAAATTATGATTTACAATAATAAATAGAGTTAGCTACATTATATTTTATTTTAATATCATAAATATAAATAGACATTATCCCTTAGCCAACTTGGTATCTAGAATTTACTACGCTAGTAATATATACGAGGGCGGCACTGAAAATTTCGGGAATCAAGGAAGTGACCCAACATTACTATTTAAAAATGTATTTATTGCTTTTCGAAGTATTTTCCGCGAAATTTGACACATTTTTCCATACGATGGAACCAATCATTGAAGCAACCATTCCATTCGGAAGTTGGGGTCTCCAAAATGGCCGTTTTGTAGGCGTCCACAGCTTCTTCTGGTGATGAAAATCTCTGTCCACGCAATTTATTCTTTATTTTAGGGAAGTATAGAAATCATTAGGGCTTAGGTCGGGGCTGTACGGCGGATGGTCTAATAATCCTATGTTTTCTTGCTCTAAAAACTCTTTTGTTCTGTGTGCGGTGTGAGAACTCGCATTGTCGTCATGGAGGATGATGCGGCGGTTTCAGTTCTCTTTACGGAGTTCAGAAACGACCTGTGGCAAACAAATGCTAGCATACCTTTCTGCATTAACGGCTCTTTGTCCCTCAAGAGGAATAGTCGTAACATGGCCGGTTTCGGAGACAAACGTGGCCACCATTTTTTTTGCAACACTCCATGAACGAACAATTTTTGTTGGCTTTAACTTATTTTCGAACCAACCAATCCAAACTCGTGACTGGTTTTTTGTTTCGGGTTCGTACGCGTATATCCAGGATTCGTCACCTGATACGATGTTGTATACAGCATTTGAGGATCCTGCGTGGAATCTTTCGAGAGTTCTGACGCACCAAGTAACGCGAGCCGCTTTTTGCTCTTCACAGAGCGAATGCGGTATCCATCGGGAAAACAACTTTTTTACACCTAATTGTTCATGCAAGATTGTTTGTATTTGACTCATGCCAATGTCTAAAGTTGCCTGAATTTCGCGGTATGTCACATGTCGATCTTCCTCAATCAGCTTACGCACAGCATCAACGTTTTCTTGGGTAACTGCAGTTTTTGGACGACCTTGACGGGGATCATCACTGAGCTTGACACGTCCAGGTTGAAATTCAGCAAACCAGCGATAAATTGTGGTTTTGGATGCGGCTTCATCACCAAATGCAGAAATTATCCGGTCAACACACTGTTTTTGTGTTAAACCACTTCGAAAGTCATAATAAATTATCGCTCTTGAATTTTCTCGAGTCAATTCCATTTTCTCAACGACTAAACAGGTTTGACAAAACCTTGTGACAAGACCGAGAATCTTTTTTTAAATAAATAAATGGTATTCGATTTTTAAAACCAAGGAGTTTTCAATTAAAAAGATTTTATATGACAGGAACAGTGGAAATATTCCATTCCCGATACTTTTAGTGCAGCCTAGTAAGTCGATTGAATTTACACTCACAATCAATCAATACATGTCAAAAATAAAATCCATACGACATTAGTGCACCGACAGGCACTATGTTTTGCCGGAACTAGTGAAAGGTTACATCTTTGTTACATCGATTTTAATTTATTTATAAATGCTGAATATACCTACAGCTTAGTTTTATATGCACTATTATTCAAGTGTGCACTATTTTAACTTATAATACCGATGAATACTACTAGAAAATCGCTTCCAGTTTGTTTTTAGGTTACTGTTAGATTCACATTTTATTTGTTAATTTTTTAGGACTCCGTTTAGATGCAGTAAAACCAATAATATTATTGTAATCTATGGATTATAAGGAATAAATCGACATGCATTTCATTGATAATCTTTAAAATTTGTAGTGGGCCCATGCCGCATAGAAAAATTGATTGTCTCCCTTCGTTATCACATATCGTTACTTCGTGGTTTATTCTGGATTGTTCTCCATCAATAATTGTTTGTTCGTCAATAATATATTTATAAAAAAAATTAAAAATCTGCCTTATAGTTATCCCCCCCACTCCAATTTATAATTTATTTCGTTATTATTGGTCTTTTTATATTCACTAATGTTTGTTCTTTGATAAAATACGTTTGTTCTATCAAAAATATATCTATTATTGGTTATTATTGGGTAGGTAAAATAGCAGCTTAATGCTGCTGTATTTCGTATGGTGAGTGTAGAGAACCGGAGACCCTTTTTACTGGAAACGAGGCATTCCATCTTAGTCCTCACGGGTGACAGCGCATTTGCATTTTGATTCATAATCGAGGATAGATGTAGATGTCTAGAGTCACGGCAACCATTTACCATGTGGTGGACTGCGTGCTCATTTGTCACCCTATCCTATAAAAAAATCCCGTCCCAATCGACTGATCTACAATGCCAAACAAAGCGTAAACCTGCAGAACGCAACTGCAATGGGACCGTGAGTACTCCGGATCAGACAATAGTCCGAAGAGCCAAGAGGAGCATTGACGGAGACCAGATATCCGCCCGGATGAGAGGTCAGCAGAAGATCCAACAGGAAAGGTACATGATCTTCCACATCTGGGATCCGCGTAGGCAAGGTAGCCGGTTGTGTCAGACCATATGCCAAAGCAAAGTCATAAACAATTCTATCTGCATGATCTGTTAAACGGGACCAACCAATTCAGCATGGTGGGTGTTAAAATCACTAAGCATCACGATCTCTGCGGATACCTGTTGTAGTATGGAGTCTGCAGCCATTTGGATGTGGTCGATGAGTCGATCTGTGTCGGCATTACCGCTAAGAGACCTATAGAGGCACCCGTAGACGCGGGGATAGTCGTCGCTGTCTACGCGCAGCCGTAGGATGGACAGGTCCTACCTTCAACAGCAAAAGCTATCGCGTGGCTCTACCATGATATGTATATATTTTATATGATATATATATATATATATATATATATATATATATATATATATATATACATATATATATATATATATGTATATAGTAATATACATATAACTACATAACAAATATATCAAATAATTATAGTCCTTACGAGTATATAAATAGATTACTGAAATTTCTTATATATATATATATATATATATATATATATATATATATATATATATATATATATATATATATATGTATATTATTACATATTATATAGAGAGTATTTATATAGAATATTTATATTATATAGAGAACTATGTAGGCAGAAATAAAACAATAGAGCCAATACGCGAACGCATTCATTGACTTTGTATCTGTAATAACGTAGTTCCATTACAACGACTGATATCGTTATGCATACTAAGTATCGTTTACTACTATATAAGAAATTTCAGTAATCTATTTATATACTCGTAAGGACTATAATTATTTGATATATTTGTTATGTAGTTATATGTATATTACTATATACATACATATATATGTATATATATATATATATATATATATATATATATATATATTATATAGAGA
>JAUPFT010000011.1:22820789-22823289 GCA_036936625.1 Parnassius smintheus behrii | reverse complement strand
CAGTCTCGTGAGTGCAGATGTAGATCTGGTCGGAGCCACATTAGTTACCAGAAATGCATATTGGATCAACAAAAGGCGCCGGATCAACATGCGTTTTCGGATCAACAAAGTGCTCGCGTGAAGTCGCGTCTGATCAACATTTACCGTAAAGAGATCTATATATATATATATATATATATATATATATATATATATATATATATATATATTATATAGAGAACTATGTAGGCAGAAATAAAACAATAGAGCCAATACGCGAACGCATTCATTGACTTTGTATCTGTAATAACGTAGTTCCATTACAACGACTGATGTCGTTATGCATACTAAGTATCGTTTACTACTATATAAGAAATTTCAGTAATCTATTTATATACTCGTAAGGACTATAATTATTTGATATATTTGTTATGTAGTTATATGTATATTACTATATACATATATATATATATATATATATATATATATATATATATATATATATATATATATATGTATATATATATATATATATATACCGCACCGCAGGCACCGCAGGCAAGAGATAGTGTCTTCGCTTAGTGTTTATTTACCACAATTTATTTGTATTTTTGTGTAGTCTCCATTTGCATAGTGTTGCATCTCTTCAATTTTTGTGTGTTAACTGAAACATCGTAGTTCGTAGTTATCTCTAATATTATAATAATTTACCTTCATAATTTTGTTTATTATGTGACACAATGACATTAGTGATTAAATAAATCATAGTGACAGCTATTAATATCTGTCATGCTGTCATTTGATTTGCTTATACTACTAGTCTTTTTGCCGGACCAGATCCGTAGATAATATTTATCTGTCTTATTATTTATGGTAAGACTGTGCTTTTTCTATATATTTTTTTATTATATTAATTAGTCTTAAGTAAGTTATCTAAATATATAATTCTACCGATGCCACTGCCGGCAGGTATGAAAGAAATGTTTTGTTAAGTGCATAATTGTTGGCAATTTTATTTTAATAATAGTTCATAACATATTATTATTTATTTTGTAGGTATTATATCCAGACTTATATAATATTTATTTGTTATACATTATACAGGTATATATTTAATTTTTATTGATTTTGTTATAGCTTAGTTTATGTTATAGTTTTGATTAGCATGTGTGATATTTTAGAATTTGATGATAGTTATTTTTCTTGCTCTTCTTCTAGCTCATCCGATAAGACCTATAAAAGCGCCTTAAGCGATGATTCCACTCATTTACATGATCAACTAGTAGCCGTATTCTGTAATTATAGTAAAAATCTTAATATAGTCCATATTAACGCTCAAAGCATTCATGCTCATTACGCTGATCTTTTATCAACCTTCGATTCTAAATATGTTGATGCCATACTTGTTTCTGAAACTTTTCTAAAGCCTGAACTTCCGTCGGTACAGTATTGTCTCCCTGGTTTTCAACTTATACGTAATGACAGGGTCGGCAAAGGTTATGGTGGAGTGGCAATCTATTTGAGAGCTGACATTCCTTATAAAATAGTTGATCATTCACCCAATATATACACAAATTTTGCTGAACATTTATTTATTGAAATTACTATTAATCATTCTAGGACTTTGCTTGGGGTCTACTATCCCCCCTCTCGCAATATAAATTATTTTTCTTCTTTGGAAGAAAAACTTGTAAATCTAACTCCGCTTTATGATAATACCATTATTTTAGGTGACTTTAACACATGCCTGTTAAAGAACGATTCTCGTAGCAAAAAACTGCTCTCCCTGGTGTCATCTTTTAATTTACATATTCTTCCTCTTTCTGCTACTCACCATTCGCCTAATAATACCCCTTCTCTTTTAGACCTTATTCTTGTTTCTGATGCTGACCGGGTTGCTTCCCATGGACAACTATCTGCGTCTTTCTCTTACCACGATCTTATCTTCCTCTCCTATAAAATTCAACGTCCTAGGCGTAAATCGAAATTCTTACTCCTAAGAAGCTTTAAATCAATTAACCTGGAGCGTTTGAGAGATGATGTAAATAATATTGAGTGGTCCCCTGTTCTAAATTCCGAAGATGTTAATCATAAGGTTTATGCAGTTAATCACATCTTTTTAAAACTATTCGATACACATGCACCTCTTAAGCGAGTCAGGGTTAAACACTTTCCAGCCCCCTGGCTTTCAGAGTCTATAAAAGCAGTAATGGCCAAAAGAGATAAAGCTAAGAGGCGTTATAAGAAGCACCCTACTAATGAAAATTTATTCACATATAAAAAACTGCGTAATCGCTGTAGTAAGATGTGTCGTGATGCTAAGAGGAGACATATTTATAATGAGGTTGAAAATTCTCATTCCGCTCAGATGTGGAAATTTTTTAGAACCCTGGGTATTGGCAAATCATATATTGATTCTAATATCTCGTTTGATTTGACTGCACTCAACCGGCACTTTTCTGAGCCTCCGATTTCTATTGATGACTCTATTAAGTCTACTACACTTAATCTTCTCTCCAAT